>QXVZ01003415.1:0-33982 GCA_008931825.1 Phallusia fumigata
TGTTTGGTAAATCTACAAAGCTCTGTATATAACACATGCTGGATTAAGTTGGTGAGAACACGAAAGACATTGTCAATACTTACTGCTATGGAACTTTTTCAACCGAAAATTTAATCGTGAAATTAATACTTGTTACTGCTTTTTGAGGTCAAAATGTTGATGTTTTGCAACAGGTATAGTTTTATACAATCACTAAGTGGATGCTGCACTATTTTTTAATGCAGTTTATCAATCATAATTTACGAAATATTCACGATGAAGCCTGTGTACGTTGGTGCCAACCAACTTCCACTCTACACAAACTTACTGGAGGGAAAGTTGCGACCGGATCTTCATGTGTTGGATGAAATAGAGGAACGATACCCGCAACAAAAGAGTATTTTCGATTTTCTCAAGCGCACCATGATCCAGTGTTGGAACGTCGATCCAGAGAGACGACCGAAAAGCAAAGAAAGTGAGTTTTTTTCAGGTTGTAATTGACTGAAACATCGATTCCATAGGTTACGGCGCAAAGAATATGACTCTAGAAATGAAAATATATTTTTGTAATACAACACTCTCGTTGGATCATTGCGTACAAAACAATTTCCAGTCCTCCATAGTCGTCATGTAACATATCTTGCTGTTTTTTAGTACTTCAGCAAGCCTTGGCTCATCTCAGGTCGTGCAACGGCCTTAAAATACACCTGGAGTGGAAGAAATTGTCCAAGTTAATAAGACGCAAACCGCTTCCCTTTCCACCAGTTGACGCCAAAGCTGACTTGTCATGTTTCGACGGCCAGTTTATTGAAACAAAAATTCCGTTGAAAGAAGGTACATTTAGTTATCTTACATATTTGTTTTGCATTCTCACACAAAGTTGCCTGTAACCTTCGGTAGCAGGTGATGCTGCAGGCCCGTCAGACCCGAAGTCGTTATTGCAAGAGCAGACATTAGTGTCACCTGACCCAGCAGAATATCACAGTAACCAACCATCGACTTCGTTGGTTGACCGTAAGTTTTCTTTATGCAAAAACACCATTGTCTGAAAAACATTGGTAATGGAAACTTATTTTTAACAGGACAGTCCTTTCCGTACGAACCACAGAAGAAAGTGGTTGCAATCTACGACGATAAATATTTGAGTAAGTGAATACATGATATATACAGTTTTGTTACTCGCGTACTTTTTTGATGATGCTGTGTTGCAAATATAGGCATTTACCGTGTTGATATATACACAACTGGCATTCTTCCAAAGCGTTCAGGTTTAAATATTTTTAGCGTGGTCATGCTCAGCGGTGTAGCCAGCCAAAGGTTTGACGTAGACCAAATGTTTAATGTATTAACTGATTATGCAACTAACTTCTTAAATTTTCTACTGTCTTAGCTTCTACTCCTTGTGTCTCACATAAGATAGAAGTAGCGAGAACAATTTAAAAAACCTATTTTTTCTGACGAAAATGAAATTCAGAATCTGTAATTTGCCTAATTGTCCCACTCCCACCTCTGACAAAATGACATAGGAAACAAAACCCTGTGTCATTTTGTTGTGAAGGCAATCTGATGACGTTCAGCAACAAAATTATTCAAATGAATAGAAACATCGACGATAAAAAGAGCATCGATGAAGAAACTATTGCAAAGCACTGCACCGAACTTCTGGGACAAATGGAAGCAAATTTGCCAAACCAAAACCAGTTTTCCCTCACAATGAACTGTATTGAGATCACCAGAGCGTTGACGCCACGTTCTATGTTTGCGCTTGCCATAAAATTCCTTAGAATATCAGCAAGTCTTTACAAATTGCTAACGATCGGCAGTTCTGAGCAACAGTTCTGTTTGGAAACGATGTCTGNGGCAAAGATTTTAAAGACGATGATGTCAGAAACAATGTTTTGCCGCTGTTGGTTGGTGCATTGCATGATGTGGAAAAAGGCAATATCAAGGACGCAGAGAAAATCAACACGAGTCACAATATACTGAAGCACTTCATGCACGTTTGTAATTCCATCCATGATTACTCACATGCAGAAAAAGCTGCGAAAATCTGCCAGGAAACGCTTGTAACTCTGGCGTCGCCTACGAAAACAAACAAGTTTCAACAAGGCCAATTTTGTGACTCTATCGGCGACGTGTACCTGAAACTGAACAATAACCCACAAGCGCTCGCCATGTACCGTCAGGCAATGGACAACCTTTTGTCTTCACCGAATTGGACGCACACGGGAAAAAATCAAGACCAATACATTGCGACAATTCAAAAAAAGATAGATAATTTGGATCTAGGTGACGACGTGTTCGTGTCGGAAGTGGAAGAAGTTTTCTACGACGCTGTCCAGACAAATTAGTTTTGACGCCGCAATGACGTTGTCAGGTGTATCTTTCGAACATGACGCTTTAGAAATGCTCCGTTGACAGTTGACACGACCATTTTGAATACTATAAGGTCCTGCAATGCTGCGCATAGCGAAGGATTTACGGGATTTAACAGGACGTGCTGTAACTTTTACATGGTGAAAAACAACAGCGGGATTTACTAACCACGTTCACGAATTTTTGCCTAAGCCCAAAGTTCAACTGCGATATTGTACCAGTTCTATTTTTAAGTTTTAATAAAGTTCTGTTTTTTAACACACTGCGTTCTCGATATGAATCCAGGATGGCTGAAACTAAGTCCAGACACCTACCAATATCTCGGCTGCGGCCCAAACGTTTTTACTTCGATGTTTACCACACTGTGGTTACCAATTCTATGCTCTGTCCAGTAACCCTGATTAAAAGAAAGGACCCAAATTCGAGACAAGTAAACTCTACCAAGAGGAATCGATTTTACACTGCATAAAATCCAAACTAGTCATTGGATTAATACCCTAGCAGAGCTAAAAACTGTGTTGGGCGCTTATGTATGCGGCTTTATACACGTAACGTTTTGTTTGCTTTCATGACCGTTGGGAGGAATTCCCCATTGGGGGGATTTTGTTTGAAATATAACTGCTTTAATTAAATTATTTTCATTGATTAATTAATGAATATATCATCCAAAACTAGAAATTAGGGTTTGTGGCGACATTTTTTTGTGTTTTTAGGCTTTACACACCAGATGTCGCCCGGGTAGGAGACACGTTGGAGCTATTTTGGTTTGACACATATTTTCAATAAATATGAGTTGTGTTTTTAAGCAAAAAAACTTCAATAGCAGCGTTAATTCAGGCCAAATGAGAAAAACAATTGCCACACTGTTTTTAAATAAAAACAGTCATTTATGCTTTATTTTCGTGGATACAGTTAGTTTCTGTTGGCAATGTTTTCTCCTGCTTTCTTGTCTGCTCAATTCGTACACATAAGTTTATCGTTAAAAAGGGCAAAATACGCCCATAAGTTACAATTTCCTACTGGTAGGAACAAGCAAATTTTTACCCCATGACGGAAAAGTCTTGCTTACCCTCCTGTACCCTTTTCTGCCAGGGTAATTCTAGACAGATTTTTTAAATAAACACACGCAAGTGAGAGGCAGCGGTGTATTTTCCAGTATTCTACCCACAGAGAACTGTTAGTCCGTTGGCCGGCAGAAAAAAGAAGCAGTCAACAAAGCGCAAAAAGAGAGGGACGATTCAAACGGTTGCCCGCGCCGGTTGGCCATTATTCCCTGTTGGGGGTTTTAGAGTCATAATGTTGTGCAACTTAAGCTATATAGTTCGGCGACGAAAAGTTAAATAGTTAAGATGCACGTCACGATTGCCGTGTGCTCAGTTCGTCAGCAACATAACATGTCAAAATCATGATCCTGAACCGCCTCAATCTAAACAGAACCCTTTAAAAAACACGACACGTGAAATTTTCCCGTACGATTATATGCCAGTATTCTATTATCTGTAGTATCTCCAAAGCGCAGCCCCGCGTGGTCAACAATGCAAAAAGAAAGTATTTGGCAAAACGTAGTAAAAATTGTTTTAAACCTTTGAGCTTGGGTTGAACGTCCCGTTTACTACTTTAGTTGGGGACAATGCAAACATCGATTGCTTTGTCAAGAGTGCGTCGTTTCAGGGGGGTTGAGGTTGGTTATTCGAAGGGTTCGTGATGGACGGCGTAGCGACAAGCCAAATACAGATCAGTGCCTAACAAATTTACTCAGGATAAGGACAGGTGAAAGTTGCTGTCAAACTCTTCGCTAAAAAGTAATTTTTCTCTATAAATTAGTTCGTGGAGATTTGTAGCTTTCCCTCCGCTGAATATGTTTAAATTTGCCACATTTTTAGTTAGAAATTTCTGTTAAGCAAATGCTTTTGTGTGGATTTTGTCCACCTTTGTTATATTCATGAACGCTTATACCAGTGGTTCTTAACCAGGGGTACTTGTGTCTCTAAGGCAGGGGTCGCGCGCCATGTTGATGACGTCACTGCTTTATATTTCTGCGTTTGGTAAAAGCTGTTTTTTAAACTCTGTGGTTCCTGCAGTGCTACACTCAACAATAAAAAAACAAAGAAGTTGCTTAACTTGGGACAAAAACGTATTTGAATTACGCGTGCCAGGGGTATTCGACCAGGACTGGTCCAATGGGTACGAGACCTGTTCCTAGAGGTTAAAAGGATGGTTTGTTATTTAAACATGAGAACAACAGGGGGGTATGGGAATTGGTTGGTGATTGTAAATAGGGAGGGAGTGAGAAGAAAAAGGTTAAGAATCACTGGTTTGGACAAATAAAAACCTAGCAAGATAAAAAATGGGCGGAGTGATGAACACCTTTTTTATTTTTTATTTTACACTTTCTTATAAAACTGCAGCCAACCAACTTAATGGTGACAGGCAAACATGTAACATGTATTCGGGGTGCATTGTGGAAGGGGGTGGTGGTATGGATTTAGTTTTATCACTACGCCAGATAAATGCTTGACGGATGGAAGGTAAACAAAGAAAAAGCAAGGTTAGTGTTTACGTATTTCCGGAAAAGGAATATTTGTCAAATGTGTGAAACTAATGAAAAGTTTGTCCACTTTACGCAGTTACTAACCAAGTTCTAAAAGTCGAGTTAAGTATCTAGTCTATAGGGTAGCATCTCTAGGCAAGTCTTGCAAGTTTTTATTCTCAGTCAAGCAAAGCAAACTGGGCGACGAGTTTTTTTGACAACACACTAAATTTTTGGGCACCTTAAATGATCCAACATTCTAATAATTGCATAGTACATAAACAAAACAGATGAGGCAAAACCTAACTGTACCTGTGTGGTACCAACCGCTGTATTCTCTTTCAGTCTAGGCATGCTAAACTATAAATTTTGCAAAGCAAACTCACCGCCTACATAGTACACAGTCGTAACATATACCTCATACAGCAAGGTTTCCCAACCGGCAAGGAATCTTTACTGTATAGTTATAAGTTATTCATGATAAGTGTAGTATTTCGTTTAGGTAGATTAGTGGCCCAAACTATTTAATAGTACTTTATATCACTTTTAGTCTAGAAGGGAAGGAATGAAAAGTCCCCAAAAAAGGGGGCACACAATTAGGTTGTGTAAGAAGAAACTTAGCAAGAAACTTAAGAGACATTGCTCCAACCCAGAGGAACCCAATGGGTTAGCCCAAACTGAAGTCACCAACTTTAAAAAATCGAAAAAATCAAATGAAAAATAGCCAACGGAAACGCAAGAAGGCAAATAGTTCTGCGGCGGACTCATTGTGAGCATAACGCATTAAGGGGTTGCTCCGCCCCGAGAATAAAAAAGAAACAAACAGACAAGTCGAATAGATGAAAATACACAAATCCACTGTCAGTGGTCGAATAAAACTTTAATGGTTAATGGTCTGAGGGGATGGAATATTTCATTTCAAGCGTAGGACAAAAAAGGTGGATTAATTCACCCTTTACTAAACATAACATTGCTTTTAAAAAAGGTGATTTTCGAGTGCGAAATTTTGGACAGAGAAAAAATCCACCCGACTAGGTAAAAAAACGTTCATTTTTCAGAACTGGACGAAGTTTTCAAGTAAACTGTATCAATTTCCACCTGAGCACTTTAAAACGGCTCCTAGCAACACCGATTATCTTGGCTGTGGTTCATTCGGTCATGTTCGTCGATGTCATCACAAAGTTTACGACACTGTGGTCGCAAAATGTTACAGCGTTGGTGAAAGCGACAATCTTAAAAAGTGGGGCCTTTTCTTTACGATATTTTAAATTTAAACTTTGTGCGGTTATTAGCACAACCTAATTATTTGTTTTTGTATCGATATCCAACGTAGTAGACTAAATTTTTACTTTGTTTAGTGTTTCGAGGGAGGCAAACATACTCAGCAAGTTGTATCACGAAAACATCGTGAAAATACTCGGAATAACTAGATGGAAAAACAACATCGCCATCATTATGGAGTACATCGATGGTGGCTCGCTTGACGAGTTCCTCTTCTCAGAAAAGATTCCAAAAATACCGCTCGAATTAGGTCTTTGCATCGTTCAGCAATTGGTGGCTGGATTAGATTACCTGCATAACTACCAGGAGGATACTGTGCTGTGTCATGGTGACCTCAAACCCTCCAACGTTCTGCTGACCGACGCGTTTGTTGTGAAGCTAGCTGACTTCGGATCAGCCAATGTTCACAACACAGAAGGAAACAGAGGAGCTTCGATGCTGTTTGACTCAGTCCAAGTTCCAGAATCCAGCCAATACACGCTAAGTCACGTTGCACCCGAGTTTCTGAAGAACACAGGTGGACCAAGGGTTCCCTCAATGGATATTTACAGGTTTGAGCTGGGTGGATTACATGAGCATCTCAAATGCAGATACTAAAAGTAAACGAAATTTCTTGTATAGCAAATTTTAGAAAGAACTGTACCACAAGCTATGAAGTACACAAAACAGCTGTTGAATTTAAACATAAATGTAATATCCAAGACAACACAGCATTGTTTTTGTATAGCTTGTCGATGATCATTTACGAAATACTCACGAGGAAGCCTGTTTACGTTGGTGCCAACCAACTTCCACTCTACACAAACTTATTGAAGGGAAAGTTGCGACCGGATCTTCATGTGTTGGATGAAATAGAGGAACAATATCCACAACAAAAGAGTATTTTCGATTTTTTTAAGAAGACTATGATCCAGTGTTGGGATGCTGATCCACAGAAACGCCTTAAAAGCAAAGAAAGTGAGTTTTTTGTTTCTTTAGTTGCGTCATTACATAGTCCGGGGGTCAAGCATACGACAAGAATCGGAAGCAGTTTTTTCGCTTTTTTTCGGTTTTCTGTTGTTAACAATAAAAGATTTCTTGTAGTCGCTAAAATTTGTATGAAGTCCGCTGTTTCTAGTATTTCAGCAAGCCTCGCTTCATCTCAAGTCGTGCAGTGGCTTTAAGATACACTTCCAATGGAAGAAACTCTCCAAGTTATTGAAACGCAAATCGCTTCCCGTTCCAGATGACGCCAAAGCTGACTTGTCATGTTTCGATGGCCAGTTTATTGAAACAAAAACGCCGCTAAAAAAAGGTGCGT
Source organism: Phallusia fumigata (assembly GCA_008931825.1). Taxonomy (NCBI): domain Eukaryota; kingdom Metazoa; phylum Chordata; class Ascidiacea; order Phlebobranchia; family Ascidiidae; genus Phallusia; species Phallusia fumigata. Next base: position 7,467 of record QXVZ01003415.1, read on the forward strand.
TTAATTAGCTAATATACATTTTGCGTTGTATTCTGACAAAGGCTAGCCTATAACAAATGCAGCTGATGTTCAAGATCACTCCGAACCAAAGTCACCATCACGAGGGCAAACATTGGATTCAAGTAGCCAAGTAAAGTTTCAAAGTGAGGAACCATCGACTTCGTCGGCTCATGCGCGTTAGTAAAATATCCACGTAATATATTTAAAGAGCGTACAATTTTAACCATTGAAGGTGTTCTTGACGCTATAAATAGCATTGTCATGAGAAAGTAAAAATACTTTAACTTTGTTAATGGTAACTTGTTTATTGAAGTAAAAATGCCGCTGAAAGAAGGTGCGTTTGATTACCTAATATATTTTGCATTATTTTTTGACAATTGCATGTACGTATCCTGTTACATCCAGTTGATGCTCCAGGTCACCCCGCTCTGAAGTCGCCATTGCAAGAGCAAACACCCGTTTCACCTAGCCCAGTAGAAAATAACAGAATGTACAAACCGCAGAAGTCAGTGATTGCAATCAATGACGATAAATATTTGCGTGAGTGAAAATATAATGCTCAAGTTTGCGACTGACGTGTTATTGGCAGAGACTGAAAAACGCGCTTACCTGTTTTTATTGATATCAGTAAACATATGGCCCTTTATCATTTTGTTGTGAAGGAAATCTGATGACGTCCAGCAACAAAATTATTCAAATGAATAAAAAGAACATCGATAAAGAAACTATTGCAAAGCACTGCACCGAACTTCTGGAACAGATGAAAGCAAAGTTGCCAATCCAAAACCAGTTTCCCCTTACAATGAACTGCATTGAAATTGCCAGAGGGTTGGCGCCACGTTCCATGTTTGCGCTTGCCACTGAGTTCCTCAGATTAACTGCAAGCCTTAACAAATTGCTGAAAGTTGGCGGCTCTGAGCAACAGTTTCGATTGGAAGCGATGTCTGCCACTTGTCGAAATCTTGCTGACGTCATGGGTAAGGACTTTAAAGACGATGACGTCAGAAACAATATTTTGCCGCTGTTGATTGGTGCGTTGGGCGAGGTAGAAAATGGCACCATCGACGACACATCGAAGATCAACACGTGCCACAATATACTGAAGCACTTCATGCACGTTTGCAATTCCATTCATGATTACTCACATGCCGAAAAAGCTGCGAAGATCTGCCAGGAAACTCTTGTAACCACCCTGGCGTCTCCCACAAAAACAAACAAGTTTCAACAAGGCCAATTTTGTGACTCTATCGGCGACGTGTACCTGAAACTGAACAATAATTCACAAGCTCTCGCCATGTACCGTCAGGCAATGAACAACCTTTTGTCTTCACCGAACTGGACGCACACGGGAAAAAATCAGGATCAACACATTGCGACAATTCAAAAAAAGATAGAAAATTTGGATTTGGGTGACGACGTGTTCGTACCGGTCGATGAAGACACTTATTTATGACAATGCGCATACAGCATAGTTTTGATCCGGTAATAAAATTACCATCAACAACATCTCTCTGTCAATAGTTGATTGGTGAAATATAATTGCCTTCAACAGCGACAAGAATATTTTACAATGATAAGAATGTGAACTGGAATTGCACGGGTCCAGCAAGAACAGGCTTAAGAGTTTAGGACATTTGTAGCATGTTTGCTGTTGCTTTTGTTTTGTTTTACGTTTATTAGGCGAGTGTTGTGCTTGACCATGATCTTCTAACGGCCTTTGAAACCAAGGTATACTAAACAACTTGCTACATGGTTGCAACACGATAGGTGTTCTGTTTCACCATTGTCAGGAAACCAAAAAGAAAAGATCTAAAAAGCAATTTAAGTGTAAACAATTTCTCAAAGTTGGATCAAAGTCAGAATACTATTTGCTTAGGGTTGTAAACTGTTGTAAGCAGTTGTTCCTGTTTCCAAAATCGTGTCCTTAAACTTGATAAACAAATCTTTCAGGTAGCTCGTAATAAACTTTACCATTTTCAACCACAAAATCCATTGTATTTGCAGGTCTGGGGCAAAATTACCTTTGTAGTCGTTTTTCAAGCACTTTTGTCAAATATGCAGCCAGTAGTATGTGTTTAACAATGCAACCGGCACTTTCAGGGCCTATAACAGAACCATTTTTTTACGCCAACAGCAAAACTTTTTTTTGCACAGAACCACCTAAAAACCGAAGCGCTTGTGTTACTTTTTGCATGTGTGTTGGTATTGCATCCAAGTATTTGCACTTTTGTGAGGTTTTTACTTCTTTCTGGGCTTCCCAAAAAGATGTAGTTACAACAGGTGTATTTTGATTCACCAAAGCTGGCGGCCGAAGTCAAATTTAAATATTGTGCCTACCAAGCACACCTTTTCATCTGATTTGACAAGCGGTTTCTCAAACAATGTATTTTTACTGGCTAAAAAAAACAGTGATGAAAGTAGAACAATATTCTTACAGGGACGATCCGGTATTATCGATAGTGTTTCGAAATTCAAACCAGAATTGTAACAAAACAAAACAAGTCCACTTTTGCTTTATCTATTACGACTTAAAAAAACTAAAGGTTAAGAGGAAAAAAATAATTAAACAATAATACGGGTAAATATTACGTAAATTATCAAGAGAATTTTTAGATTATTAAGGGATTTTATGATAGATTGATGACATAGTCGATAATTGCGACATCTTTGCAACTATTCTTTTTCGGAACAGCCGGCGTACTTTTCCGTTCCGCACACCGTTCCTGCGTACAACAAACTCTTGTCCCTATTAACATTTTTGGCTGGCTGCGTCACTGCAGAACAAATGTTTGCTCGCGCGACAAAGGTTTGGTGAACCTGAATGTTGACGAAAGTCTCCATCGATAACAAAGCGTAAAACCTAGTTACGTCACCTGTTTGTAAAATGGATGATGATTTTGTTCCAACAACATTCTACAGTCTTTGACTGCCTTGGATAATACGCGCATTCTGAATCAGAACCGCGATAAACTGTGTTTGGCGAATGGGAGTTTTGTTGGTAAATCTTGGTATCTATCATTAAAATTTTTCGTTAAATAGTTTTAACACATCTCAAGGTCGTTTGTGCCTGCAGCAGCTGAAAGGTCAATTATTTGAATTATCGCCAGCAACTTTCAAAAAATTCATTTGCTTAGCAGAAACTGTTTAAAACTTTAAAAAATATAATAAAGGTACTCTGCGGGTTCTCCATGAAAATATGGGATGGGACGTTCATTGTACAGTGCAAAAGTTTAAATCAGAAGAATACATTTGACTACAATTCAGTAAAATCGGTTGTCTAAAGACGTATTTTTGCTTGAAGTTGTCGAATGCATTTGTACGAAGACCCTTGTCTGTTTGTTTTCATTGTTATGTGTTGAGTGTAATGTTTATGACGGCGATGGTTTTTCGTCGTTCGTACAAATTGTATCCACCAGATGTCGCCCGTGTGCACATATCCACCGAAGAGGCAGAACCAAACCCATGGCTCATTCGAAAATAAGCGTGACTGGAAAAACCTTCCAAGGGCCTAGAAAAAAGCGATTTTGGTCTGACCCATATAGTTTTACGAAATAAGTGCTTTTGGGCAATACTAGTGAAGCCATCTTAAACAGGTCAATGTAGGCGGAAAGAGAAAAAAAATGCTACCATTATTTTTTCGAAAAAAGTCATTTATGTTTGCGTATGCGTGGTTACAGTTAGTGTCTGTTGGCAATGTTTTACTTTTATTCAGGTTTACTCGTTTATTATTCGCAAGGGTGAATAACGCGCATAAAATACACTTTCCGACTGCTAGGAACAAGTAAACTTTTATCCCACGGAAAAATCTAGCTAACCCTACGGTAATTTTTTCTACCAGGGTATTTCTAAAAAGGATTTTTAAAAAACTAACACGCACGTGAGAGGCAGCGGTGTATTTACCAGTATTCTACCCACGGAGAACAGTCCGTTGGTAGGCAGAAAAAAGAAATAGTCAACAAAGCGTAAAAAGAGAGAGACGATTCAAGCGTTGGCCCGCGCCGGTTGGCTATTATTCCCCGTTGGGGGTTGCAGGGATGACATCATGTCTAAAATGCTATAAAGCCGGGCGACGACAAGTTAAATAGTTAAGATGCACGTCACGATCGCCGTGTGCTCAGTTCGTCAGCAACTCAACACATGTCAAAATCATTACTTGTGTTGAGAGCTTGCCCTTCAGCAGAAAATTTGAAGTAAATTTCCATTCAATCATATGAATTATGACGTAACGCTATGATTGTCCAAAAGAATAAAAGCGATTGTCGCTGTGTTGAACAACATTCATGCACAGGTAGATCTTGGTTGACACTAGTAGAAGAATACTTTATATGCCCGTGTAATATCAACTTACTGGAGGTTCGCGCAACAGGAATAGTGTGATTCGATTTATGTCTCTAGTAGAACAGCGGTGGTAATATTTTTCTAAAACAGCAAAAAGAAACTTGTCTAAAAAAAGGCATAAGAATTTGACTGCAAAGACGAAAAGTATAAGCTCAAGGAATGTATTTTATTTGTTAGAAAACGTTATAAGGGTATCTTATTTAACAAGATAGTAGTTGTAGTTTCTGCTTAGCAAAGAGTTTGGGTGTTAGATAAAGCTGTTTGTATCTTTTTAAGAACTTCATTTGTATTTACAACCAGATTATACTAGAATTCTAGTTATCTTGCTCATTGGACACGCTGTGTGTTTTATGCTTGCAATCTCTCTTCTTCTGACATCGAGAACTTCAAAATGTCGTTAAAGGTAGAAACCGAGGTGTTTGTCGACAGCCAGAATTCATTCAACCAGAGCCAAAGCACAACCCGTCTTTTGAAAACTCAACTCAATGGCGATCTTGAAGCTAATGGCAGCGACGATATCCCGCCCAAAGAGGGCAAGGCTCTCCGAGAGAGAGATATGTGGTCCGGAAAATTCGACTTTTTGCTTGCTTGCTGCGGCACAGCAGTGGGGCTGGGCAACGTGTGGCGCTTTCCCTATCTGTGCTACAAAAACGGCGGAGGTAGGAACGCATAGGGTCACTTTGCTACTCGCTTTAGAAAGAAGTTTGCGGAGGCAACAAACCAGTGCGATTTGTATCCTGTTTTCGCGTCACGTTTAACTTTAGTGAGTTTGTTCCTTGTCGGCTGTCGCGACAAACCCGGATTTGGATCCGGGTGCACGACTCTTGTCGCAGCCACTTGGGATGATCAAACTTATGCCACTTGAAATCCATTTCAATTGAGCATGTACTTAGCGCGGTTGCAGGTTGTCATAACAGTGAAGCCTGGTTTTTCGACAACATGCTTCTCAACACCACATAATACATTTACAAAACACCCTTTCGAGGTCCATCACGATTCATGCTAAAACATCTTCTTTCTTCTATTACAGGAGCTTTTCTTATACCATACATGATAGTAGTCCTAATCAGCGGGGTACCGATTTTCTTTTTGGAAGTATCCCTCGGACAGTTTACAAAATTTGGAGCGATCAAGTCTTGGAGTTCACTTTGTCCTATTAGCTCAGGTAGCTAGATTCAACCATGTTGCATGTAGGCTAGATTTTGGTGTTTGCCGTCGGCGGTTTCGTTGGTGCGAGCATATTTCGGGCAGTCGCGCCTGATCACCGACTTTGCTAGCCAAAGTAGGTTGCTGGGCTTGCGACAACCCCAAACCGCTCGAGCTTTCGGGTTGCTTAGTGCGAAAGAGCTGCGATCACGCTTCGGCAGTCAGTGAGGCGGCGTCGGCGGTGAAACGTATACCATATGAAATACCTTCCCCTAGATCCCGGTATCAGTCCTCTAACACTCTTCTGTTCTGATCATTTCCCAAGGCATAGGCATTGCATCTGCTGTGATCGTATTCTTCACCCTATGCTACTACGCCGTCATTCTAGCCTGGGCATTGTTTTACCTTATCCAGTCCTTCAGGGCGGAATTACCTTGGGCATCGTGCAATAACAGTTGGAACAACCCGCTGAAATGCCAGGAAAACTTCACCTATGTGCGTATGCTGAACATGACAGAGGCCGCCCGGCGTGCAAACTTTACCTCACCGGTTGAGGAATATTGGGAGTAAGTATCTGTGTTTTGTGGATATATATTTGTGGTTTGTCTGCTTGAAGCCGTGTTTGTCGCGGTATGTAGGCCAGTTTTAAATAGTGCCATGCACATGCACAAGAGCCTATAGTGCGGTATGTTCAGAACACAGGACGGGGCGAGTCAGCATTACTTCCTCTGACACTATAAGCCGGTTGCCACCACGTGTTTTTTTGGTGATGTGGTGATCAGCCATTGTACACAGAGTCTGCCTGTATTTTTCCACTACGCCATCGTGCGCTGTAATATTGATCGCGGTGTATTTCGGGACGCATTTACAGTCAACGGCTGCGCAGTGATGAAAATCGCGATTTCTATTAAATGTTAAAGCAAGAAATTTCACACACAATTTTTGTAACAAAAAAAAACGTCCGTTGGTAAAATACACTTCGTGATTTTATGAAGTTTCGAAATCGTTTGTCGTCTTTTGCTTTAGGCGGCTGTCGCCCTCTCAGGCTTTCTGTGTTGGTAATTTTCCATTCTCGCCAGCCATTGACTGCTCGAGCCCAAATACAGGCAAATAGCGACAGAGCGCGTTTTAACGATCGCCCCTGGCAAATATGTGCTCATTTGCATTTCGCCGGTCGCAAATCCGATTACTAGAAGCTGTTAGTCGTACAACAGCACATATTTGGGGACATGCAAACTTTAAATGATCGCATTTGCATGTCAACTAAGCTGCTTTACTTACAAGGGCGGTGTAATTGTTTTCAACGCAGTGTTGGTAGGACATCGCCATTTCAGTAAGTAGGACGTGCGAATCTGTCGAAGTGGTGCGAAAAGCGTAGTTCTAAATGGATACGACATTTAAATGGGCGTTTTGCGTCCATGTGTTGAAACAATCAGTAATTTCGAACCTCATTACCCGAAGTTAAGCGAAAAGCGTCTATGAACTACGGTGTAGCTGCAGCGCGTTCAACCTTAACCAACCAATTATGCCCTTAACCTTCATAACGTTTTATCGTTGCGCAGCTATTCCGGCCCGGTGATTGGTTTTCTTTCACTAAGCGAAATAAACTCAACTCGACGGACGTGGTGTTCGCTTTCCAAAGGCTAAAGTCGAAACAAACCAAAAACATTCACAAAATAGGAAAATTTTAGAAAACAATTCATGAGTTTGGGGAAGTTTCTCCCAGCTTACGACATTTTGGCGGGCCATTGTTCTGTCAATGAAAACTGTCATGCGACGGTCACGTGTGTCGAAAATTTTTCATTCATTCAACACGTCACGACAGCCGGTCACGATACCGGTACACTCGCGTCCGCAAACAAATAGTGACTCACAGCACAACACCGAAGTCTGGTATTCTTATTACTACGTCCGTAGTTACCGTGATGTTTGCTTAACACTCTCCGGTTAGTGATACTATTTTCACTACCAGAAGTTTCTTTACAGTCAAGGGAACTTATATTGTGTTCCAAAAAATAAAAGGAACTCAATTTGCTTTATGTCCTTTTGGTGGGCGTCGGTCTAAACTCACTTTTTCCTCGCAGAAACCATGTGCTGCAAATTACTGACGGTATTGGTGACTTGGGCGGTATGCGATGGGAATTGGCTGGGGTCCTGCTTGTAGCGTGGATCATCTGCTACTTCACAGTCTTTCAGGGGACCAAGTCAACCGGAAAGGTATGTGTTGCCCTCTAACATTCTTACCGTGTCGTCTCACTTGGGTCTCAACACAAAGCCCGCTCAAATGTTTGGTTCTTCCAGTTGAAACTGGCGAAGGTTGTTTACAGTGACTCAACAGGTGACAACATGAAAATCAATTTATTGATTTCAAACGTAGTGGCGGTGGGCGTGTTCAATCTGTTATTGTGAGATACTGGCTTTCCACTGGTTTGTTCCATGACAACAAAACACATTCGTCCTTACTGTCCAACACTTTGTGTAACCGAACACTGTGAGTGGCGGCGTCGTTTTTTTGTTATTTTTCCATTGCTCTTGTAAAGACATTCGACCTTTTAACGGTCGCGACGGCCCTTCCCTCTGCGAACAAAAAAGCGGAAAGTGGCAAATGCGGCCTGACCAGACAGTTCTTAAATTATTTACAACAAGCCAAAATGTTCAGATAAACCTGTGGTTTGGTGGAAAACAAAACAGCCTAACATCCAGTGCTAGCTTGTGCATAATTTGTACGTAAAGCAGTCGTCAACAGCTGTCATAGAAACAGCCGCTGTGCCGCTTGATAGATGCTTGTTGCCACCCGTGTTTATGACTTCCCTTAAACCGAAACGGCGCTCTGGCAACCGGCTTCCAGAACTTTCGAACGAACAAAACAAGTATTGAAAAACATTTTCGGTAATTTACGACTTTTGCTCGTAAACCAGAGCGCAAAGTTAACTTGTAAGTGTTGATAAATACAAAACATCATTTCGCTCTTGCTTTTTGTTGGGTTTTTTCACGATGAGTCACACGATTATCCAGCATGTTTACGCGCTCGTTGCCACTGAGGTTAAGTTTGCTTGCGCATCGCGTATACAATCGGGAGTATTCCGTGTAAAGCGTGAATAAGTCGTGTCAAAATATAGCAAAAGAATGTGCTGCCGACGATACTAATGCCGGTCTCAGTATCGTGAAGCATGTACAGCATTTTGTGCCACTCGTGCGCCGTTAAAGCCTTTTCTCTTTACACCAGCAGAGCGGTTTCCCGGAGACGGTTACAGCTTGGTTTCTAGTGGCCTGAAGCACGCCAGCCGCCCGCCTCGCCGAGTCGTATTTTTCCAGTAATTTTCCACAGTAGGCGCGTCTCCATTGCGGCGTGCCATGCTCTTATGCCATTCCACTGGGACCGCCCTGTCGGTGTTCTCTGTGTTTTTAGGCGGTGTTTAAAGCCTTTTATTACGCACTTTTAAACACTTTATTTTTTGTTAACGAAATGCGCCAAAAATTGCGGCGTTCGCCGAGTGAACAAACAAAAGTTTTCATCGCGAAGTAAAACGTATATACGATCAAATATTGCGTCATGTTGGTAATTTTTTTGCGCAATCTATAACCCACTACCTGCAGTCAGTGATGATGCAATATATCAACATTTCCTTTATTGGTATGTGGTTGTGTGCAGTAAAGTCTTTTCCGAACACATTTAGTCGGTACAGGTTGAGCACAGTTCGAAAACGCGACGCAATAATGCACGGTAAATGGATGCGTACGATTTTCAATATTCCATCATCGTAAAAACGTCGATACCTCTTACGAAACACGCAGTTTACCTGAGGTCGATGAGCTTTCTGCGTAAACACATACAAACATATTACTTTGCTGCCTTTTCTGTAGTTTTCCGTTTAGGCGTCAGCGGTTTGGTGTGCATTCAAGCAAAGCAACAATGTAACGTGGATGTTTAATTTTCTATTCCTTTTTTGCGTCACATTGAGAAAGGCAGTTTTCGGCGTGACTCCGCATTTGCTGAACCCTATTTTTACTGAGACGTGTGACGTAAAACAGGATCAGGACAATTGGATCGGCTCTCTCGTCACCCATTCGCTTTTATGTGGGCGAGTGCTTAGTTGAAAAGTATTTGGGTAGGGTAATAGGTTGTATTCATGTAAAACGAAGCCCCTACGGTTGAATGCCGAATTTTTCAATAGCAGTTTTTTATGAATGACTTTCGCCTATCTTGTACATCCGGCACACTGTGCCCGGGATGCACGTCACCGTAATACACTTCTTCCTCGATCACGGATTACGGGTATCTCATATTCCACTTCCCTGTTTGCTAGCTGAACGCTGGTGACGTGGTGTGGTATACAGTACTGTATTATTAAAGAATGTCCTTAATTGGGTTCGACGAAACTGCAATCTCCGTTGGCACTAGGAAATCAGCGCTTTATCGCCACTCCCATACCAGATGCACACGATAAGCTGTGTTTCCCGGAAAAGGAGCTATTTCCGCTGTGTACTTGTACCTTGTAGCGATAACCGATTAGCCGACCTCTTGCCATGAAGGAGTATATCCCTGGTGAACGCTATGTTAAATTAAAGTCGGAATTGAACTCATATGCATTGGCGAACCGCTCAATTGATTTTGGTGTCGATCTTCAATGTAAATCTGGCATGTCGGTCACCCCCGTTATGCATTAGCCACTTCCTGTTGAGGAAGCTCTGACAGAACGCAGAATGTAATCTGTTTTATGTCACTCTTCCTCGCCCCAAAACAACACAAGATTTGCGCATGCCGCAACTATGTTACATCGTTTTCACAGGTTGTGACATGTGTTTTACTTTTTCCTTGTTTACAGGCGATGTATTTCACCGCAACATTCCCTTACATCATGCTCTTCATCCTTCTCATCCGGGGTGTGACGTTGCCAGGAGCCATGAAGGGCATCGAGTTCTACATCAAACCCAACATCACCAAACTCGGCGAACCTCAAGTAAGTGTTGATCCAAACAGTGTCCCACAGCTTAAACAAGCAGTGTAAGCTTTAACATACAAAACCTCAAATGTGAAGAACGTCACCACCGAAGGGGGCGTGTCTCACGGCCAAGGCCAAACTTGTTGACTAGGCTTTTTTTCAAGAGGGAAGCGCTTTGTAAATAAAGAAACCGTGTTGTCATGCTGAGTCAACGTTTTTAAGACGTTAAGGGGTCGTGGATGGGGCGTGCATATCGCGTGTACCGTGCGATCATCTGTAATAAACAACTTAGGTGTTTACCGCCGTATAGTATTGCATCATATCTTTTTGGCGTTTAACCAATTGCGTCAAGCCATGGTAACAACCTGATTTGGCCCCATGTAAGTGAAGTAAACTCTGGTCGAAAACTGTATGCACAGTGCAGTTTCATGTTCCTGTCTGCGTTGCGACATGCATTGGAGCGTCCACTCCTGAGTCAGCAACAAAACCATTTTGACAGCCTCTCGTAACCTGTTATAGTCAAGGGCCTATTGAAGAAGTGTCGCCACACCGTTTTAATATTTCGCAATACCACAGCTAGCAAACGACACGGCAGCTGATCAGTAAACAACCACCAACCAGTATTGCACAAAATTGCACGAAATTCTTTAAGACCCACAAATTTTCCTGTACATTCAGGATCAATCAGTGATAGCTTATACTCGTCTGAACACCCGTGTTGTGCATTTAGGTTTGGATCGACGCCGGCACCCAGGTTTTCTTCTCCTACTCTCTCTGCATTGGCGTCCTCGTGTCCCTTGGAAGCTTTAACCCCTATAACAACAACTGCTTGAGGTAAGACCTTGTGATCACTCTTCCATTGCTCCAAGTACGTTTCTTCTATTCTGTTCCAAATGGGCTTGGGCGTTCAAAAGGTTGATTTTGCCAGTTGTTGTTAGCGAACGACCGTGAATGCCCTAATTACCTGGTTGGAGGGCTCTGTTGTTAAGTTTTTTATAATCGTGAAATACATGTCGGAAGTCGCGCAATACCAGTTTGCCCACATTACTTTGCAATTCGCAGTTACGTTTGATTGCGCTACAAAGCAGAGAGCACCATACATGTTCCTTTTAGCTATAATCAGCCAAACAACACAGACGAATAATTGAGCTCAATACGCGTTCTGGACATGATTATCAATTATTACACCCACGTGTGTTTACTGTTAAAGTTGCTGCAGTGCAATGAAAGTCTAATTTAGAACAAGTTTGTATATAAGTTGCCACCCAGTGCATGTTGGTATGTTGGATCGCAATCGCTCTAATGTACACAACACAAAAACATTGCGAACATGGCAGCTGCCCTTCTCACTACCTTGCTGCTCAGCATGAATAACACCCGCATCGACCTGCCAAACCCAGTTAAAACCCAAAACATGTTAACTGTCTTGCGTTCAACAGTTTATGAGCAGTGACCTTGCATGTCAAGGTCGTCCGTTAATGACTTTGCACCTCCGCGATTATAAGGTCAGTAAACAGGGCGCAAGGGCAAGCGTTTTAACGTAACAGCACGATTGCATAGCGATTAAACTGGTAACGGCGGTAGATAGCACGCCCTCAAATTCCTCAAGTCGGTTTCCTTGCTGAAAGCGGTCTTCCGTCTCGATTTTCAGTAGGGTTTCAGTACATGTAAGATTTCTACCAATCCGTATAAGGCAACGCTTCCTTGCGGTTGCCAATGCTATTTTAAGGCTGCGTTATGAAACAGGATGACTGGCGTTGTTGATTGCAATCTATTGCGGCCACAATGTTTAATTTTTGCGACGCCGTAACAGAACGGATATCTCCAGTTGCTTGCACTTTGCCGAACCACTTGAGCTTACTCATTCGAACTTTTCCATTTTAACTTGTAAACAATGACTAGGTATTGGAACTAACATATACACTTTTGTGTTTATATTACAGGGACACTGTGATTATTGCTGGGGTAAACAGCGGTACAAGCATCCTGGCCGGGTTCGCAATCTTCTCTGCTCTTGGTTTCATGGCAACGGAGCAAGGCATGGAGGTTGCTGACGTAGCCGAGAAAGGTGAGGGCGTTTTACTGAATGGAAAGTTACCAAAATATGCGCTCACCACACGAAATTGCTTCTGAATAGTTTGCGGCCTTTTTACACGCCCGGTGACGTGTTAATCTTTCATTTGCGTCGTGGCTTCTTGTAAAAGCCGCATTCCGGCATTGCTTTTCGCTTAATTCACCGTGTTGCAAGAGCCGCACTATCCGAAATTGCATGTTTGTGACACCACCACTTGTTTCGCCGGCGGTCGAAAACACACGTTTTTCGAGAGTCGCTCTCAAAGACATTTGCCGTGAACAAGATTGCTTCTCAAAAAATTCGTCCGTGTCTGGCCGGCAATTATCGCCATTGACGTGTGAGATTACTCTGTTAGGCGACCGCAATGATTTTGCACGCTTGTACATTCCTCAATGCAGCGGTACAAAAAACGTAGTGCGTATGTGCTTTCTATGTGCGCAGGCGGCGCGTTTATGTAGCACACACACGTAATTGTTAAAAGGAAGTTGGCGGTTGATTGAACGCTTCTGTACTATTCCACTGCTCTGTGCTCTGCCTAGTAAACACGTGTCGCCATTCGTGGCAGTCTCTGGGTGGTTGGTTTGCCTCATAAGGTTTCGGCGTCCTTGCTGGCCCTTTGTCAGCACTCTTCCGCGTTCGAAGGACGCAAATAGGACGAAGGACGGAAAAACCCAGGCAGACAAAATTCGGCCGGTATCGGAAGTGCAGTGATTGCCATGAAAGGGCAATTTGTTGCTGGGTCTGTCGCGTCGCCAGAAACCAAAACCGCGTCTATGTTAAGCGCTAGATGAAGAATGAAAATACTTTCCAAACCATCAGTGTATTGCAGTGGTTCTTAAAGTGGGAAAAGCGGCCGCCTAGGGTCTTCAGTAACATAGTTGTAATCGTATGAAGTTAATTCGAGTTTAATTTTTGTAGACCGCGAATCTTCGAAAAAACTGTAGGGGGGCCGTTATGCAAAGAAATTTAATAAATTTAAAAACCACTGATGTAATATCAGGTCGATCCTGTGGTCCTATGACGACAGCAGACGCTTGAAAAACCGCAAAAGATACTGTCAGAATAAAATCCCTGCAAAGTGGAAAGTACTCCCGCATTGTTTACAACGACATCGTACGACCTTGTTTATCACTTTGAACTGTTGTGCACCGCACATAATGCCCGTACGTAGGATTACATCGCCGCCCCGACTAGCTGCATTAGCCTAATCCCCAGTGGCACATATGTGCCGTCAACGATNCTATCGTGGCAAACCCGCCATGGCGCTGAAACGCGAGAACTCAAAATTTGGGCGCGCATTTCGATTTTCGCGCCTCTTGCGACGCGGGAACGGCCATCTTTTGTTTTGTCTGGAGGATCTGGCTTAACGGCTGGCTGACTTGTATTGCCAGCGCGGTGTATACGTGCAGTTGCGCCAACGGCTGTGACTTTGTAGAGTGGAAATAGCGTTTTTAATTATTCATGGCGCCGCGACTAAAATCCCTAGCTAGCACCTTTCAACAGGTCGAAACATTTTCAAGCATTGCTGTTCAATCACAACCCATATATTTAACGGTCACTTGTATTTTTTCCCCCTTTTACTAACGCCGGTTTGTTTGCACTTGGGTCAAAAAGAATAGTTCAAATGTCTTCAAATTTAATTTTTTTTAATCTTCACTATCAGCACAGACGATTGATTGTAACTGCACATCACCTTTTATTTAACTGCCACACCCCCCTGCACTTGAAAGCGTTGGGGGGGACTTAGCGGTCGATTTAAAGCCCTTATCAAGGGCACTGCTGCTGTCAGGAAGGCCTACAGGCTTTGAACTTCCCTTACTCGTAAACAGAGCACTTAAAAAGACCCACCTCCTGTTAAAACGCCTATCTCTACACCGCGTCGCTTCGTCTGTGACGTGTCAACCACGGGCAAGCTAATACTTGATAAGTTAACGTGGCTGGTATAGTAAAAACGAGTGCAGTGTGTGACTTGTACTTATGTTTTAGGCAGGTGCAGCAATTTATTAACCTGTGATATATTCTTTTCGCAGGCTATTCTTATCTTCTCCATTGTGAAATACGAACCTCTTACCTACAACAAGACTTACAACTATCCTGCTTGGGGTCATGCAATTGGTTGGACGTTGGCCTTCTCCTCAATCTTGTGCGTGCCACTGCGAATGTTGTATGTGATCGTCACAAGCAAAGGAGACACTTGGGCTGAGGTGAGAGACGAACAGCCATTCATATATCGATGACTTGTCCTTTGCCGTCGGTGTTAAAAACGTTAACAATTTTAAGTCTTTAAAAGGACATGCCATTTTAGGATTGTAGACTGCGATCTTGTTCTGCTCCAGGAAGGGGACACATATTGTTTTCACTATTTTTTCTGCCCTTAAGCTTGTCCATACCGCTTTGCCATTAAATGTGTGGCGGACTTGGATGAAACTTTCACAGCTGGTAGATATGATCATGGAGGTGTGCCATCTGTTTCGTTTAACCCGATGGCCCCAGTGACTACCCCGCTATCCCCAAAAGTTCAAAACTTTTCTAATTCCTTTCATGCATACACAACAGCAGCGTTGCTAAGCCCCAAAAATCTGTTTTCGTCATCAGAAATACCGCAACGCAACGAAACCGGAGATCCAGATTCAACACGGTGGCAACGGCACGTCAAAGAAGGTGCAAGAGGTGGATGATGAAGACATCGAAACCTCCTCTGACGCCAGCCCACCTCCCCCATACTGCGAACAACAGCCAGACGTGGAAACCTCGATTTAGGCCAAACGCGATCGTCTTGGAGTTTTCAATCTTAAAGAGCCGACGACGCGTTTTTTGGGCCTGATGACGTCACCGCCACCTCCGTATAACCATTCACGTGGTGGGGCATTGTTACGTCACAATTAAAGGGAATCCGCGATACGCACTTAAAACTACGGACGTCGTGGAAAAATGTGGAGACGTTTGTGCCGCTGTTGATGCTGCTTGCCGGTTTCATGTGCGAGACTTTATTTATTTATTGCTTACTCGCTGTGCCGGCCTTTTTGGCAAAAGCTCAAACTGAGAGTAGTGTAACTTCATAGGGCTGAAGGGCGACCGCATGTAAGTAATTGTTTAGCCTTACAACAGGTGTTCCCTGTTTTCAGAGTCAAGACGCATTTTTCGCGTCTTTATTTTGTAAAAACAAGCAAAACCAATCGGAACAAATGAACTGCTGCTTAAGTGCAAGTAATTGGCCGCGCAATTCTCCAATTTAATTAAAAAACGAAAATTAATTTCTGTACATAAATATGATTCAATTGTATCCTGTACAAAAGCGTGTATAGTTAACCCGCGTGTTTATGAACCTGCAAAGTTTTGGTGAGGGGGGGGGGGGGGACTTCCATCAGCCGCCTTTCAGCCCTTCGCCGCAAACAAACGTAATTTAGTACATGGTAACACGAACCCTGATGAAGCGCCTGTAAGTGTTGTCTCCTTCTCTCTGAATTCGTTAGTTGTCTCCGACGATACAAACAGTTTCAGCGATGAATGAAAACTAATGTTTACAACTGTGCTTTTAAAGTCTATCCGCGTTTTATCATTTCCCATTTACCTTCCCTCCAATTTATCCAATCTCTAGGTGTGCAAAAAAACAGCTACATTTAAGAAGCGATGCTCCTATCAATTCGCCCGATAAATAACATTTCTATCGCTTCAAACATGTGGGCAGGTCAAGCCCATGAGACAATTTGAGCTTGACCGCACACATGTGTCGTTAAAATATATTAAATCGGAAACCAGCGG
This sequence comes from Phallusia fumigata, assembly GCA_008931825.1. Classification (NCBI taxonomy): domain Eukaryota; kingdom Metazoa; phylum Chordata; class Ascidiacea; order Phlebobranchia; family Ascidiidae; genus Phallusia; species Phallusia fumigata. Next base: position 23,730 of record QXVZ01003415.1, read on the forward strand.
TTTTCTGTTATTGCAATTTTATTGTTATTTGAAAAAGCGTTATCCCATTTCCGCATGCTCGCAAGAGCGCGCGTTTTTACTGTTTTTACTACAATGAACTGACAGACTAGCGACGGCCAAAAAAGGGTAACAACGGAAATGTTTCACATTTGAGAACGCAGATAACTCTTCCTTCCATTCTTAAACGATGTTATAAACCGCTCTCCGTACCTTTGTACACAACCATGAAATGTTCCCATTTAGAAAAGCATCATTTGTAAATCTATGCGTTCTTTGTTTTATATCTACACTGCTGGCGTAGCTGGTCTGTGTGCCACCCTGCTTAAACCCTTTACTTACCGCCCCACAAAAGTCTAAAGTACAACGTTACATAACCTTACCAAACTCAGACAATGTCAATGACAGGGTGGTTACACTTCACTTCCCAGCTACCCCAGTGTGTGTATGTATATCTAAAACGTACCCTGTGGTGATATATTGTATAACATATCGTAGCTTTTATATTCGGTGAGCGCTGGCTTCATGGTATACGAGTGGTCTTAGTTTAGACGCCCCTAACGATGGCTGTTTTTCCCAATTCCTGTTTTGCTTTTTACGTGGTTTCAACTAAACCTTTCCGTAAATTACCGCACCTTTCCAAAATGTATGGTGTCTGCATTTCAAAAACCTTTCGCCACTCATTGGCCATGTCTACCTGTATAAAATTGCGACCGACAACTGTGCTGCCCTTTGCAATACGTTCAGCTGAAACGAACGTTTGTTTATTGTGTTAATTTACTGTCTTGAATGCGATTCGAATCGCTTCTGCTTTTGACAGGTCGTTTTCTGAAGTATATACCTTGCGTTTTCTACACGTCTTGTTTTTACCGTAGCTGCAAGCAACGACATATTTCCCTAACGCATTCACAAGTCACTCGTTGCGAGACCCCCTTGGAGTTCGTATGATGACGAGTCCGTCTTTTTATGAACCAGTTCGATTTTGTTTTGCGTTTTACTTTTCTTGTGTTGGTTTCGGACAAATACACACACGTGACAAAATCAAAAATGCTTGAAATGTGAAGTTTGTAGAAAACAGACTAAACAGAACAGACTAGTGCAGCACGAACGAAATCAGGCAGAAGTCTAGTGGCAATTAGATAGGTACTGGAGGTCTCTCTGAATAAGCCTACTAATGATCCTTAAACACGACCCCCATTCACTTGCAGAGGTGGCGGAAAGGAGCTTCTGCACGCTGCGGCAGCACTACACCACTGGGTATAAGACAAGCTTCGTATGTGAAAAGTACACGAATATGAAAAATACGAGGTGTGTAATACTTTTGTGGGCCATAAGTAAAGACCGTGCTCAAGTCATAATGTTAGTGACATTCCGTTCAGAGTTTAGAAACGCGCAAGCCTGGTAACAATACCTGCATCCAAAGCAGCTCTAATCGTTAGGGATTGTTGTTATTATTTTGCACAATCATCTGACGTCACACTCAAATTGTAAATCGTGTGGCCGGTAGCGGCAGAACCGCTAAACTGTAAACAACGGAAAATTACCAGTTGCTACCCGTGGGAGGGCGTTGCAGTAAGCGGAAGGCTTGCATGGGCAGGAAGTCTTAATGATTAGAAGCCCGCCTAGCGGTACAGGCATTTATTGTAATAAGGTCACGACGTGTAAACCAAGGGTCAAATGAGGTCGCCGCCTGTTTCCCGTAAACCCGTTTAAACAGGCCAGATACGACACAGCGTAACGGAAAACAAATTCAGAATGCACAAACAGTGTAGGAAACGAAGTGTTTGTAAACTTTTCCGCAACAAAAACGTAACAAACATTCAACTTTTGTCAATCTAAGTAAAGTCAATAAAGATGTATGCTCGAAACTGAAAAAAGCGTTAGATTTAGTTTATAAATTACTATTGAATAGCCAACCTTAATAATTAAAATTACCTTTATTTAGCTTTTTGGTAATCTATGGCACATCATAAAAACGGCGCATTTGTCACATAACTTAGTTATTATTGGGTCCCATCGCCCAGAGCATTTTAATACTCTTTGCACAGAGGCTGGACCAAAACTTATATTAGCTCCCGTGTGCCACTTAGTGGATAAACGAATGCTTTTTTGCAAAACTTGCCCACTGTCCGTTTTATCTAGACACGTTTTTGTAGTTATCAGGTAAGGTATTGTAACAAATTTTACCACTTTAAAATTTAAACGATTAAGGTCTGTGTGCATTTCAACAAATTTAGCACAACACAGTAAACAAGTGGAACTAAAATTACGTGGGGGAAATCCCCCTGTTTTTGGCACGTTGAATAAACTGCAAGGAATTAAGATCAATCTTTGTTTTTAAGTGTGTGAACAAAAGCTTTCACATTGGTTTCTTACGACGGTGTCAGAAAAATACAAATTTTTGTTACAATCTGTTTTGTTTATATGGTTGAGTCGTTTGTATTTGATGTTTTCAATTAGTTAAAACGAACTGTAACAAATCTGTACTCATATTTTGGTTAGAAACTTGAAAATGTCTGATAAAGCGTCATCAACGAAGTGGCCAACTGGCGAAAACTTGGCAGCAACACAAGACGATTACACAAACATTCCGGGTGCTACACCGTTTTTTAAACTTGATTCAAAGGATTTTGACTTGGAAAACTACACTCCATCCACAGGCCTGCCAAGTAATCCCCAAGACTATTTGAGAAATGTTATGTACGTAGCATGGTGCAAAAAGCACATTTGATGTTTTGAGTTTTAATGTGTTTTTGCTGCAGGCTTGAGGCAAGAAATTGTCCAAATGTTGTTGTTGCAAAATCAAGACCCACCAAAATAAAACAGAATAATTTAAATTTGGTGAGTCACTAGGTGAACAAAAATTGTATCATACAACAAATTAAAATCTTTTTGTACACAGCCTGAAGAAGAAGACATACCAGGTGGAAAGTTTGCACCTACAAAAGAATGGTCTCAAGCACAAGTTTCAAACTTTTCCCTGGCTAGATCTGAGTTTTCAAGACATTTAGCATTGCTTAAATCAATCAAACGCCAAACCAAAAAAAGGCCAAAACTTCCTATCTATCCATTGGTATTTGTTGACTTATATATTGGTTTTGCCTTTGCCATACCAAAAAAGTTTCCTTTTTCATTTTTTAGCCAGCCTGGGATGATGAGTTCAACTGGCGATTATTATCTTTGGGTAACAACATAACAAAGAATAATTCAGATTCCCCGTCATCTCCAGGTACAGTCACCTTTATTATAGTCTTTTTGATGTATTATCTTCAAAAGTTTATTTTTACCTAATTATCAATAATTGCATTCAATTTCACTCTCAACATTTTCCATTTAGGTCTTTGACAGACAATAAAAATTTTGCACATATGTGTGTTTTTCTTTTGGAATTCTTATTTAATCAGTCAACCCAAATGTGTTTCATTGACTGCTAAAATATTTAAAAAACTTGTCAACAACTAAATTTAAATGCAATGGTTCATTTTTCTGTGCAGTACCAAATTTTATTGAGATTTCACTAAAGGTAGTAAATGAAATCTGTCCTCTATTCTGCAGTTGTAAATGATGTAAACATGGACACAACAGATGAGAAATGCTTGCACACAAATAAAGCTGAAAGTGGTGAAGACGCGTGTGGAGATGCACAGGCTTCCTGCAGCATGGAGGAAGATCGAATTGTTGACCTCTCAGATCTCAAAGTAAACCTGTGTGTTAAAGACATTAATATACTGTACTGGGACGTTAGTGGATATAAACTCTCACTTACCTTAATGAAAAGTTGAAAATCGAGTTTTTTACTATATTGTTTGCTTTGCATTGATATCAGGTGAACCACAGGCTGGACTTTCCAAGCTTATGCCCCTTGTTCTGTAACCCCTTGGGTTTGCAAAGTTTTGGTTTTGTTTTCCAAATACTTACTTGTCCTTGGGTCTGCTTCAACGTTTTACTTGATTTTACACATGTACTTTGCATGTAGGATGGATATCCTCCACTTTTGAGGATGCTTTTGCGAATGGACACAAAACACGTGGAATCGAACCTGGAATTCCATGTCCAATGGTTGCAAACATATGGTTTCTCACATCAGCAAGGGAGGTAAGTATCTGTGGCCTTGTTTAGTAGTTTTGTTTTGATGAAATATGACTAGAAAACAGCATTTATTGCTTTTAAGTACTGATGGTTTAAAATTTAAGCTTATCTATCCCAGGTTGGGTTTTAGATATTCTTACGGGATGATTTATGTGCCCTGTGAGTAAATATCACTGTTTGCAGAGACATTTTACAACTTGTGTTGGTTCAGATGGATTTATGCATTGCTAGTATGTTTGGAGAAGCCGCTATTTCCGACTGTAGTATCAACCCTACGTGACCTTGCCAGACAGTGTGCACGACTTCGAACTACTTATGTTAGTAAAATCTATTCAAAAAAATTTTTTGTGAGAATATATAAGCACACAGACACAAATTAATTCAACTAAAAATACATTCTTCCCAGACCTCTGAAGAAACTGAACAACTGAATGGACTAAACCTGATAATTTGCATTGTGGGAAAATACTTTGACCAATCAGATTTGTTAGATGCCACCTAATTCCAAATACAAGAAGGATAAACATGGATGCATCCTTCAGCATTGTAAGGAGATGGAAAGATTTTCGTATTGCCACAAGTTTGTCATCGGTGTTAAATGTTTGAAAAAACAGTGGACGGTGTTGGACAAATCATGTGTCATTTGTGTGGTTTTATGGTGAATTGCAAAGTTTATTTTGTACATTTCGCCATTACAAATATTTGTGTATTTTTTCTCACATACATTTGCTCGTCACAGTGGCAGTAATCATGACAGCTCCTTAAAGTTGCCAATTGCCTTTTGGTAAAAGACAGATTCTTTCAGCTAAACTCTAGGACCACAACACAGTACCAGACAAAATTTTACATCGCCGCGACCATGCATTCCTCTCTGGAGTTCTCGACTTCGCAAATGTAGGCGTTCAGCTTAATGCAATTCTCATCGTTCCACACAAACTCTGGCCGGCTTTTGAGTTCCTCCACGCAGTCCTCTGTGTGGTACTGCTTATCGGGGATTCCCCGTGGAAACTTGGTGAATTGGGATCCGTCTGTGTAGTGGAGTTCACTTCCGTCAGCCCACATCTTTCTTCGCTCTTGTACTTTGTCATCGAGACCTTTTTGGTATCGTGTGCATAGATTTAAAGGACAGAAAGAGTACATTAGTCTGAGTTTGCCAGTGCAAAAGGAATAAGAGGTGTAATAAGAAGTATGTCCGTGTTGTAAGATCGTGGAAAATATCCGAGGTTGGTCGGATTATAATTTCCATTAGGTGGCGCTACTTTTTTTGATCAGGTTTATAGGACAGGGGATAATTTCGTTGGCAACAGAAGTCGTTTTGGGGTTTGGAGGTAAATCGGTGCAGAGTTTTTGTTTTAAAACAGCCTCAGAATAAATATTTCCTGCAAACAATGTATCAAAATCACACCTTTAAACCCCAACTGAGACAGGCGAAAGGCAAGCAAAATACACACAACCGAAGTCAGTCAGCCTTACCGATCCAAAATGCCCACATATTGGACTGCTGCATTAGTATTTCTAGGAAGTCTTGTATTCTTTCCGTCTTGGGCATCGCCAGCGTTCCACCCTCGTGGCGACACGCTCTGTCCGCCATATCGTATGTGCGAAGATCGTCAAATACTTGGTAACATCGACAATCAAGCTGCTCGTATCCCAATGGACAAGGGTTGGGTTTTCGACCTAAAAAATTTTTTCTGCTTTTATTATACGTTTGAACGAGTGTGCACTTTGAAGTGGTTAGTCACACAAAATGTCGTAGTTGTGGGACATGAAAAGGTTATACAACCACGACATCAACTGTTTGTGTGGTTTTCATTGGAAAATTTTTTTCCGGAAATCGTTATTGAATAGGAGATAACAAACTGTCGAAGTCAACTACTAAGTTCCACGTATTTAGCCTTTGAAGACGTATGGCATAGGATTTTGGGTTTGTCAACGTAGGCTTCAGACAGGAAACAAAAGCAAACTTCTTCCCCAGGCGACTCGTACGTTTAGGCGCTAGCACCGACCTATATCTCGGAGAATTTGGGCGGCGTGTCTCCGCATCTGCTGCTTATGTAAAGAGGCGTGCCACACAAAAATGTCCCGGATGTCGCCGTGGAAGTGAGGATTGTACCTCGGACTTCCGGGAAGTCGAAAGTCCCTGCGACCCTCGCTTAGGTGTCCATTTTCATCCTGTCAATCATAGATTTCGTGTCAATCACCCTTAACGTGACAAACTAGCGAAAAAATAACTAAGCATTCATGGAACTGTTTGATAGTGTGTAGCTAAAGTAAAAAAGATAAACAATACGGGTATTAACTTGCTCATAACCTTGTTCATGATAAGTGCACTGTTTCTTTCATGTAGACCAGTGGTTCCACACTTTCGGTGTCACTTTATATCACTTCTTGCGTAGTAGGGGAAGAATTTCAAAATAGCAAAGGGGGTAATGCAATAAAAAGTTTGGGAACCACTGTATTAACCAAAAAAACAACGTGTAAAAGGCTAGTGGCTTCACCCTTGCGTGTCCGACTGTCAGTCGTGCGTCACTCGAGATGTTTCCGAGAATTTGCATGAACGTTCCGCGGCCGTCGGGCAGTCCATCAATGTAGGGCGTTATTACAGCAACGTCGTTTTCGTACGTGTGCCGGTCAACCACTATGCTGACCGTAGTCCACTGGTTGTCAGGAATCGACGATCTGCCATAGTCAATGTGGCCGGGACGTTGATTGGCGTAGAATGAAACAGTTTCTGTCGGAAAACGCATTATAAAACACATTGACACTTATGGTTTTAATAATTTTTTTTGGTCAACCGCTGTAAAACCCGACAAACAACTCGTTTTTGTTAAAAAACTTGTAATTTCGCTGACGTTTCTCCCAACAGAACGACGGGTTTCTTTAGAGCAATAAAGCGGAATCGTTGCAAGCGCACGAAGATTATGGCAAAGAGCAGCGGGATACAAAATTGGACGATCTTGAAATATCTTCTGGCTGCGCCTAAATTCGCTTCACTATAACCTCATTTGATCATAAAAAATACTTAACATCAGCCTACTATTGGCCCTGGGATTAAAAGCTGGAAGGTACGCTTCTTGATGCTGAAGAAAACCATAGTTTCTGACTCCAAAAGAAACTGTGTCTCGTCAAATGCACTATGGGAAAAAGGTGACATACACACTTACGTGTATAGTAACTGGGCACAACGAATTCCCAGCCACGGTTGTTGTTATCCCTTTTGGAGAGGATTCTCGCTCCCCTGTTCGATTTTTTTGCATTGTTGTTCGGGCGGAGACGAATTAGGGCTGTGATCGTGAAACTTTTGTCACCGAGATCAAAGTCCTTGCCCAGGTCGATGTATGTGTGATTTTCATGCCTGTGGTATAAATGGTCGTGTCACAAGGGTGCACAAAGAACATAAATTCTGCTGCAGGGATAGCAGGACGGTACAGTACGTATGGAGTCGTGCAACCTCGTTGTGAAGTGCATATACCGTACCACCGTACCGTACCTTTCAAACATATTTGCTGCGTACCGTACTGCCATATATTGTCAAGGATAGGAAACGACACGGTATACGTATTGATTTGTGCGTACCACGTAACTCGTTGCGAAATGCCTGCCGAATCACCGTGTCGTCCTATCTCATGATTTTAACTGCGTACCGAATCGTACGGCACCGTCATCCTTGTTCTGGGGTATATCTCATTACAGCGGAATAAACTAAACTCTAATTCGAGAACATAAGCTTTCCACTTAGTTAGTTTAATGTCAGGTGATCCTAATTTTACCAAACAACATCACATAATCAGTTCAACAAACCGCTACAAAATCGACTTGCCTGTAATTTAATCGCCATCGTTTAGTTGGCGTCGGTATTCCCTGATCCACACCATTTCTTCCCATTCGATCGGCGAACTCCCCGTGAATGATCTGTCGCATTGCTCTCACCACAAAGATGTTTGGATCGAACGGTTTGTTTGAAGGCAATGTCCCACTTTCGCCTGTTGTGACACTTTTTAAACGAGCACCTTGCCTGTTGTTTTTCAGTGGCAAGCATATTCTTTGACCAGGAACAAATCCTAAATATGAAACATATATTTCTTATTATTACACGTTGACAACCAAGTTGATATAGTAGTCTATGTCAACCAGTAATTATCCTTCATTGGTACAATATTTAATCCCCATTGCAAACACCCCAACAAAGTTAAAAAAAATTACCGCCGCTCTCATCAAGAATAAGTTGTTCGTTAATAGAATCCTTTAGATTTCGAATTAGTTCCCGCCTTTGATTTTTGCGTCTTTCAGAAAACTTAAGTCTTGCTGCACGTCCTAGGTCCGGAAACGAAATTTCAATGTCTCTGGGAAGGCTTCGGAGGGTAGAGTTGTTACTGACAATGGTATTTTCTGCAGATCTTTGTGTTGCTGTAGCCATCCCAAAAATTGTAACCACATAAAGCCATATGGTCAAACCTTTAAGGTAAGAAAACATGTTTTGTTGAGCTCTGGGCTGTTCTGTTTATACTAGTCTAATAATTGCACACGGCGTAAAGTACACACAGTAAGAAGTGCATCCGACAACTAGTTTATGATGACTGCAATCAACCGTTTGAACAGTCGTAAAAACAAGGGAGCAGAACATTTACTGTACGTGCCATTTCCTCGTTGTGATTGCCAGGAAGGCGGATACACCTTATGTAACCTAAAAAATAACTTCGAGCAAGGCATTGCGTGCAACGCAAAGCCAGATAAATAGATGTTGCAATTCAAAGTTTGAGTTACCTGCCAAGACCTGTAAGCAATTTTAAGCTGTTACAGAGGAGCAACACGCAACTTACCCGATAAGACCAACATCATACGTCCCATAATTCTTGAAACTTTTAAACTTAGCACCTGAACCCTTCTAGTTTTTCTTCCTTAAATCCAGATACAAAAAAACTGCTTCCTTTAACATTTATTCCATCTTCAATTTGCTGTAGTTCCAAAGCCTTTCTGCTGAGTTCCGGGTTTCTGCGCAAGTGTTGGGGGCAAACGGCAAACAGGGAGTGGAAGCACTTCCTTCGCAATTAGCGAAACACGAGTTCGCCTCGCGGGCATCGTTGATTAGCAGTAAACAGAAGGAAAGCGTCCAGTACACGTAGCGCCCATTTCCATACGGCAAACGTCAGCAACAACTGCAATTAACTAGATAGAACACAGTGACCGACAGTAAGAGGTAATAAACGCCACCAGATTGTAGGTGGGCGGTTTGTATACATTTTCAAGCCAGCTAACCTTGCAACGTAGAGCACAATTGGAAAGATTTTTAACTCGTGGCAAATCACGCCAAATGCAATTTCACACAAAATGATATTTCAACGACTGACTAATTGTGACTCTGTTGCATGCCTAACAAGTCCAGTTATACCCACAAGTGGTAGAAAAAATATATATCTTGCGAAAACAGCGTATATTGACTTTATAGTGGGACGGTTAACCCATTGTTTTTCACTCAAAGGTCAATTCATTTGAACTTGAGGGGTCTGATCAAGGGATGAAGATTCTGGCAACAACTTTCCAAATTGTGAAAGTTTACTATACATTAGTGGTTCCCAAACTCGATGTACTCACGTTCCGTTTCTTGTATCACCTACATTCGGAATACTTTAGAATCACAACTAAACAACGTCATCATCGCTACAACCATTAAATGCTACTAACTTGTTACAAGAACTGACCAACTCACTGAATGACTTTTGAGAGGTTGTTTCTGCAAATTCATCATGCGCAAGGAACCCCTTTTTCAATTCTTTACATGATTTGGCAAAAAGTTGCATGCGCCCCACAAGTGGTACGTGTACCATAGTTTGGGAACCACTGCTACACAGCATAGTCCAGTGACCGGGGAAGAATTTGATGAATTAAGGAGAGGAATTTCCACTTCATAGTAAAGTTATTTATGATAAGTGTCGCATTTCTTTTGAGGTAGGCCAGTGGTTCCAAACTTTTAGTATAGCATTTTATAACTTCTTGTGTAGTGGGGGAGGAATGTAAAGTTCCAAAAAAGGCAAAGGGGGGAATCAATCAAAAAAGGTTGGGAACCACTGGCACAGTCCAACCTTGAACTACTTTCTTGTAGCGACTCTAACAAGCAGGTGTAAAAATACAGAACGGCGGGGTTGTTTACTAAGGTGGCGGCACATTTT
>QXVZ01003416.1:0-16407 GCA_008931825.1 Phallusia fumigata
TTCTAACGCACGACAAGTTTTTGTTTTTTTACAAACCGTTCTGTAACGAGTTTTTTGTTCAGTATTTTTTGCCTTTTCATTTTTGCTTGTGGGACAATGTTGCAACGCTTGCTTTCGCATTTGCTTTTTTAAAACCGGTGCGTTTATTGTGTAGGAAATACTTATTCATCGGCCTTTTTCTGTAATTTAAAAGAATCCATTCCTCCGATGCTCGAACTGTGCGCCAACTTCAACGATTGTGACGTTGTGTTTTAATCTGACATATTGGACGAAATTGTGACCGAACGATGAACGACCAAATCATTAGTTGGTTAATCGAGTTTTATTTATTTCTTTAAATTGCCATAAACCCAATTCGTCTGTACTAACTATATGTTACCGCCTACATACAGAACTGTTGCTGTCTATAGCGCAAGTTTTACTAGCGTGTCATTTGCTGACGTGACAACACTTGCACGCTTTTTTTGCCAAACCCTTTGTTGACATACAATGGCGTAGTCTTTACTAGTGGAATTTCTGAAGCCCTTCACCCCCCCTGCCAACTTTATCCAATCCATTCGCTCCTGTTGTATAAAGAAGCTTTGGCCTTAAGACAAATTTTACTCGGGGTATAATATTTTTTTAAATTCGTAATCAGAATTCTAAATATAACTCAAAACTCGAACCACCTTTATGACGTAACAAAGTAACCGACGTCGCCCTTCCCTTGAACCGGCTTGATCCATATTACCGCGGTGTTTGTGACGTTTTAGTCATGTTTATGACGTAATTTACGGCCTGTTGTGAAGTCATAACAAGTGGCGCTGTAAATCACACCCCGCAACCATGTTTGCTGTTGCTTGCTTCTGCTTTTTGAAAATGAATGTAATATAGTGTCTTTTAATCTATCTTTTTAGCCAATCACAAAATCATTTAAACGCAATGCGCGAGAACCTGTTTTAAATTTACCTAAATACATGCACGTCATTTTTTAGTATTGTGTTGTAAACGGTTCTTGCAAAAACAAGCATTTTTAAGTAATACGCCGCCTTTTTTGATTAATATTCCGCAGTGTTCTGTTGTTTTATTTCAACTTTTGCGACGAATTTGTCGCCGCAGCCTAAATCATTTCTACCTTGGGATTTTTTTCCCAACAAAAAAAACTATGTACAAATTTTTCTCTCTGTATTTTGTTTGTGCGTGTCTGTATCTGTCCATTGCTCTTCTGTCCCTGTCTGTATTGCTGTTTCAATACACCACCTCTGACGGTACAAACTGTTCGCAATTTGTAGATGGAGTATTTGGTTAAGTTTTTTATTCGTAGATGGAATATCTGGTACAGTCCCTAGTAACAAATCATCACAATGCAATTTACATTTCATTCTGCCTGCCTTGAGGACATAAGCGAAGTTTACGTCACAAGGTCGTTTGTGTGAATTTAGAGAGCAAGCAAGGCCTGTATGGTTTGCTTCTGGCGAAAGAAGTGCAATAAAAGCAAATGGTCTTGCCGGTCAGGTGTAAATGCGAAGGTTTTAAGCTACAAAGCTGTCGATGTAAGGTTGTATAGAGTAAAATAATTTAATTTTCAGGGTTTCCAGCGATTAATGATCACATAGTCAGATGTTACTTCGTATTAAATAAAGGCAGAATTAGTTTGTGTTGAATGAAGTTTTGTTTTTGCTTCCTAGTCATTCCACCAAAAGAATAAATTATTGAAAATGATGGACTGCGTTAAAGTTATTGCCATCTCCATCATCGCATTGGCGGCGGAAGCTATGGTGGAATCCAAAACTGGTGGGTTATGCTTTATGTCCTTTACTTGACTTGGATGAGACGTACCCTGCCTAACTCACTTGTAGCTAAAAAGATGGGTTACAAAAATTCACTTCGATTCTTGATGCGTTAAAAGCTTTTGCAATTGTTATTTCGAAAATTCTGTCCACCAGAAAATATCAGGAATCACCAGAATCAGCATGAAGTAAAAAGACACAATGCGCATATTATTGCTATAGACTGTAAACTTTAATAAGTCTGATGTAAATTATTTTTTTGTTTAAGACAGATATTTAATTGATATATAATTAGCATCATCTCTATTTTTTTTAAATGATAAGGCGATATGTATATGTCTCAAACAAAACGATGAATTTCATCGTATTTATTAGAGTTAACAATCAGTTGAGGGAATTCGTTTAATTTGGTTAGTTCGCATTTTTGTGCGTTTGAATGGTTGAACGTTGGACTGGTATTATGTAACAACTAAAAGATAGACACACTTTGCAAACAAAATAAAATTAAAATTCGAAAGACAGAGGTCACTAACAATAATCATCTTTTGTGATTTAAACAGGTAACTGTAACATGGTTATGTTTTTAAATCTCGTTGACGTTCTTCAAACTGCTTTTTTCTTCACTAAATATTTTCAGGCACCATGGACGACGGCGGTTGGAGTAACTGGAGTCCTTGCTCGAGCTCATGCGGCTCAACATCATCTCGGTTTCGGCTGAGAAACTGCAACGGTGAACCGGAATGCAAATCGTTTGAATCAGAGAAATGCGAACTGAACCCTTGTCCAGGTGACGGCAACTTTATAAGTAGAGAAACTTGACAAAAAAAACAGCCAAAGGGCGACGTATTAAGATCATATTTTGCTGTTACCCTCGATAGTTTTGGTATAGGCCTACTTAGGAGAATTAAGCAACGCTTTCGGTGATGTTTTATGTATGGTAACTACAGTATCATTAAATGTACATTACGTTTATTACAAATATGGCTAACTGGATAATTCAGTCAAGAAAACCAATCGGGTTTCACTAAGCTTGAACGATGCCACTTCAGTTTTTCGTTCAGGAAAACACAAGAGACCAAAACAGGCTGTGTTACCAAAAGTATGATGTCAATGTTCCATATATTTCACAACTTTGTTGCATCACTGTTTCACTGTTTGCTGTTTCAACGTTGGCAGAGTGGGATGAGTGGAGCCCGTGGTCAGCCTGTCCGGTTAGCTGTGGAAACGGAACCGAGAGCCGAACTAGACGATGTGTCAACGGTCCAGGGTGCAGAGGAAAGGCCAGAGAGGATCGGACTTGCTGGCATGCTTGCGAGTGAATAAGCAATGCAGTTTTATCACCTTTTAAATACTGTCCGAAACTGTAAAGCTAGAATAGTGCCAAACGTTTGGTGTAAAGGTCTGGGTTTGGAGTCGTAGTAAATGTTAGTTGGAATCTTCCTTGTTGGTTACAAATTAAGTTGAATCGTAACCAATCGATTCTATAAATTGAAACTGTATAAATGTACTTCTTAATTTTGGGACTTTTTCTCAGCGCGACGCGTTTGATAAAGTCAAATTGTATATTAAAGCTGTGTCGTTCACACCAATGTTTAAAAACTTCAGCAACAACCCTTTACCTGTTTCGGACATACACATTTTACTTTTTGCATTAAGCACGTCTGTTTTAGAGAATGTGTTGACAACTGGGGAGAAGACGCATGTTACCATCTACGTGATCAGGAGTGGTGTGGAACTCTGGCAATCATGAACGAAAACTGTGCCAGCATGTGCGGGGACTGCAACTACGAGTGTTTCTGCGTGAACGGTAGGTTTTGCCACCTGCTGGATCTTGTTTTTATGGCAACAGAAATGGGTATGATAGAAAATGTCAGAAAAATCTTTTGGGTGGAAAACCCATTTGGGCTCCCAACACTTAAACTTGCAAAGTTTTATCTCTGCACTTGTTTGTTTCCTGATTAGAGACTGGCGGAAGGGCGCTGTGGTCTGAGTGGTCGCCCTGCAGCGCCTCTTGTGGTGGCGGTGTGATGGTTCGACAGAGGTCATGCGACGACGCCCCTAACTACTGTGGCTTGAGGTCGGAGGAAGTTGAAAGATGCAACACTGGATCTTGTATGGGTAAGTTGGTTCTTCAACAGAAAAATTAATGTCGGCCCATCAATTACAGTTGTTGTTAGGATAAACCAACGAAAAGGCATCCGCCTTGCACTCCAAAATTTTAAATCGACATTGCGTGTTTTATTCCGACTGCGTGAAGAAGTTTTTTACCTGAACTTTGTTAAACACTCGCAGTAATAAAATCTTTAGAATGAAGACAATGTTCCCAACCGCAGACAAGGAGGCATTTTTTATTTCAAACGTTTTAGATACATCTCATCCAAAAATTAAACTGAAGATATTGCTGTACATTTGGAATAAATATATATGTGTTTTGGGTTTCTAAATGTAAACTCTTCCCACTGACCTAGAGAACAGTTTATTAGTAGGTTTTTTATTCCTCTAAAACTGAATCAAGCATGGACACATGTTATTAGTGTTAACGTTTATTTTTTTTGCAGAATTAGGTGTTTGTACGAAAGAATGCGGGGGTGGAACAGTTGCGACCCAACAATGTGATGAGAAAGATCCAACCAAATGTTGGGTGAAATACGATGACTGCAACACACATGCTTGTGCAGCAGGTAAGAAGTATGTTTAGATAGAATGTTTAAAGTGAGGTCAGTTATATCAGTTCGGTTTCCTAAAGATTAAGCAGATTGCCATACTGTTTGACAATTGGTGTGTACCTTCGCATTTCGGTGGATGTCAAATGTTTTAAAGCACTGCCTAAGGCCCTGATTTTAAAGTTTCTGACATAGAGAGTTCAATCCTAATAAAAACTTGAAAAGTTAACTACGAGGCCGGAAATCTTCAAATAGCTTTAGAATAACAGTTTATAACTAAATCCCTCAATCGTTCGGCTAATACAAAGCCACATTGCATTTAAATCCGAATGACCACTTTTAAGTTCCAAAATATCCCAAAGGTTTAAAAGCCACTTCTTTTTGCTTGTGAAAATATTTTTCACTGCTTTTGTGGGGTTTTTACAATTTTATTCGATGTTGTTTTAAGTAACATGCGACTCTGAACAAGTCCACCGGTATCGCAGCAATTCGTCGTGCTGCAGTCCCTCCACTAATCCGTACCAGTGCGGTATATTCCGCCTTGAGAGCAACATTGTCGGAGGAGAGGAAGCATTACCATCCGACTGGCCGTGGATGGTAAGTATTCACCTGAAACATTTTTGCTTGTTTTAGCCAAGCATTTGTTTAAATTACCTTGATGTTATTTATGCGTTTTCCATACTTACGATGCAATCGTTTCTCCGGCAATGCGTTTTATCATAAAACAACTTTGTGCGTTTCCCGATATTGTGGAGTACAGTATTTATCCACTTACTATGCTAAGTATCTTGACCAGTACTACATAAAGTATTTTTTTAAATTTGAAAGCCCGCTACTTTCACACTTGGTGAACCTTACAGGCGCTGGTCATTCTCGGGCGACCTGATAAGGGGAAAATTATATACTGTGGAGGAAGCGTGATTGCTGATAGATGGGTCGTCACTGCTGCCCACTGTCTTACGTAGGTACTTAAGTGTTGTCCATGGTTGTGATTTCGGGACCAAATTGAAAAATCCTGGGATTTTTGCTGTCCACATCCGGGAACTTTCGGTATTGGAAAGGTGATCAAAACAGTGGATTGATAATATTTTTGCCCCGCTCGTTTGAAACCTCACGAGGCATGATCACAGACATTGCGATCAATGCATTATTCCCAACGTCACAATGAGATATAGTTATGCGCGATTACACACTATAGTCGACTATCTTTAGGAATTACGTAATTGTTTATGAATGTTAAAAACGAATTGATCCTAAATTGATCGCAACGCCACTGCGTGTTAGATTTATTATTAAAATTCCGGGATTTTAATGGAAATAGTATTCCCGAAGTCCCAAACATAGTCCATACCTCCCGGGTAGATGTTTCGAAATTCGTATGGTGGAATAAAAACAATTTGGTTGTTAGTTTGTGGCCGTTTATGCTGAAGGGTCGCAAGGCATGTTGAAGTTTTATCACAAACATCCTTATTAACACCGCCTTGCGTAAAAACTGGTTAAACTGCTTGATGTCTATTACCCCATCACAAATCCAAACTCACATACGCTGTATAGTGTAAACATCGTCGACGCGTTTAATTTGTTTGCTGTTGAAATTCGCCAAGTGTTTTATTTTTAGGCAGTTTCGTCACACGCCGAATGCAGTAAGAATCGGAGTTGGCGCAAAATACTTGAATGGGGGCAAACAAATACATTCCTCGAAGAACGTCTACGTCCACAAGGGATTCAAGTTTCCCAAGCACGACATTGCACTTATTGAGGTTTGTGGCATGCGCGGAAATTGTAAGGAAAGTCTGAAAACGTCACTGGCCAAAACACGCACCGTGAAAATTGTCAAAACTGTTTTAACAAAAAAATGCCGGTTTAAAAATACGAAGTAGTTATTGTCAAAACTGTTTAAAAATGTTTTGCCAAAAATAGTCCTAAATGTTTGGTGAAGACCGCAAGCAACATCTTAAAACGTATCAACGTTTTTAGGGTGTAGCGTGTGTGTAGAAAACTAAGTTAGAATTTTAGGATTCATTTTCGGAACACAAGGCACAGACTTGTTTCGACAATCGATGTTATGCACTTATGATGTCAACAGAGGTTGTCGCAACGTGTACATTGTATTGCGAACGTACTGACTATAAGCACGTTTTCTGGTAGTTATGTTCTTATTTGATTACAGCTAAATAAACCTTTCGTTCTGCTGTCTGACTCTCACCCCAAGAGCAAGGTGTCCCCCATTTGCTTGCCAATGGACGAAGAAACCCCAAATGATGCGCAGTGCTACGCTACAGGATGGGGCGCAAGTATGATACTGTTCCGCATTCTGACAAATTAAAACTAGTTGTGTAATGTATTTCAGAAATTTCGGCACAACGGTTTTGAAGCAACGCATTTTTCAGAGGTTTATTTGCACAGAAAAGACTATGAAGATATATTTTTTACTTTTATTATTGTTGTCCATGTAGCAAACACTTTATTATATTCTTCCTTTATTGTTACAATTTGAGTACGGAACTGTAGGTTTGCAGGTTATCATACCTGTATGTTTTATATGTATACAACTGACGCCAGCATCATACAATATAAGTGCTTGATGCCCTATACTTACGTAATAATACCGTGAATTATATTAGCGGACCCTTCCAACCCAAAGATGAGCCAACGGCTAAATCAAGTCAAGATGCGCCACTTCGACATGAAGGTCTGTCAGAGTCTTCATCGTGGAAGCGGTGGCGCTGATCTTATCAACGAGTTTGTCACGTGTGCGGGGCGTATCAGGGGCGGGGTCGATACCTGCGTGGTGAGTGGATTTGCATACAACGATTCGAGTTTCGGTAACCTGCCGGTTGGTCCAATAGTTGACTGGTATTTCATGGCCTTCGATTGAAACTACGCACAAAGTAACGTCAATTTTGCATGAAAACCGCCATTTTTTTACCAGTAGTACAGCAATGTAAAAATTGGAAACGCATCGGTTTGCAGGACATCTGATTCTGTTTTAATATCGTTGTCAGGTGGTTGATGTTTAAAAATTATGTTGGTTTTATTTCCAAATTTCAACCCCGCCACATACATAAATGCTTTGCTTTTGCGTCTGTGATTTTAGTAAACTCAATCAGTGTCTAATGGTGTATAACTGAATCAACCAAGTACTGGATCACTCAATGCCTGTACAATGTGCTACGTAGGGAGACAGTGGTGGCCCACTGGTTTGTCAACGATGTTCTACTTGTTCCTGGTACCTTGCTGGTATAACATCGTTTGGCTCAGCAAACTGCGGTGCACCCGGCTTTCCGGGCGTTTATACCAAAGTCTCAGCTTATGAAGAGTGGATTTACCAAATTATTGGACAACGAACTGAAACACAAACCTTCAACGGAACTTGTACAAGCATCTGAATGGATATGGCTACTGATTACATAAAATATTATTTTACATAGTTGGTACCATGCTTTGCTTTTATGTTTTCTATGTTGCACATATGAATCAAAGAAAACGAAATTTGTGTTTACTGACAGTTCAGGTGCAAAGCACATTTTTCTAACCTGATTAATAAACATTATGCTGGCCATGAGACTGTAAGAATAAAATCAATTATTTTTCGTTGGACAAAACACGGCATGTTTGCGGTTTTTGTTTGTAAAAAACATTCCCGCTCAAAAGTCAATTGGCATGTCAAGTAATCTATGACGTCATAGTCAGCCGGCGATCTCTTATCTTGCCACTTCAGGTTTTAAGGTGGGTTGGAAGTACTCTGTTTTCAGGTCTGTAATGAATGTGTTTGACAGGTCAACACATACGAGTTTTTTTGATGCTAGGTTTGGTTTATTTGGTTTGCATGCAAACGTCAGGACCTTATTGACTTTGCAGTCTTGAAATAACTGTTAAAGCTTGCAATGTTTTGTTGCAACGCCTAGGCGTTTACTTTATCTTGCAGCTGTAAAACGATCGACATACAGTGATTCTTTTGGTTTATGATTACTTGAAGCTGGTCTGCCTAATAATAGTTTCTTGGTAGGCACCGCCAACTATTATGTGACATACAATAGCGTACAATGACGGAGAACAATGTTGTAGTTTGTTTACTCTGCGTCGTCGGAGAGATTGTGTTTTTGAAATAACTGTTTTGAGCAGCATTTGAATAAGAACGTTTGTGGTGGCCAGTTCCAGCCTTTGGTTGCGACAATAGACAAAAACATTCAAGTTAACAATGGGCTTAGTTGGAAAAAGTTTCAGTAAGATTGTGTACTGCTGGTTCTGCTGGTATGACTGCTGACTTTAGGATTAGCAAAAACTATGTATACAAGGACTTTGGATTTGGATGTATAAATTCAAACCTCTTGCATATTATTCTGGTAAGTAGACTTTTAGATTAGATTTGGTATATTTTGGACATTAATATATCTTTGATTGTTCTTTAATTGTATCAACTTGATTAATACAGTTTTCATTGGTTTCTGATGCCAACTTTCTTGGTTTTTTTAATACATTGCTATTGATTGGTATAGTTATATTTATTTACAGTTATGATGCAAAATACGACTGAATAAAATAAATTATTAAATTAACAAATAAACCATCAGCACAGATAAGGTAGGGTTTTGTAACTGAAACTAAAATAACACCATTAAAGTGATGCATATTTGGGACTGTACAGTAACTGTAAGGAGCAGTAAAGAAGGTGTTGCATAACATTAAGTAAGTCTCCATGTTTTATCAAACAGCAGCTGAAGGGAGAATGTGGTACGCATATAATAGCAAGACTTAATAATAATAATGATTGGAGATCCATAATATACAATGACACGATACTCGTTATAAAATAGTGGTGTGGTGTATGGAACGATAACAAAGACTGGGATATTTATAATCCGCATGCGCCGTCTAACGGATAAATTGAGTTAGATTCACAGCATATCACCGAATAACAAACCAACCGACACTGTTCAGGTAACTAAGCAATAAAATATCACAGTACATGAAACGAATAATAAATACTAAAGATAAAACAAAACCAGTATAAATATGATGCAGCAAGACGATTTCCATGCAAAAAATGCTGCCATTAAAAAGGCCAGTTGAAAGACAATAAATACTACTTGGCACAAAATCAGTGTTTGTTTAGTCGTTTTGCTCAATCCTTGTTTTTCTTTCGTCCCTTTCCCTTTCGCCCCCTCTTTCCTTTTTTCCACACGCATTGACATCCAACAGGCAGTTTGATTTCGAATTTTCGACCGTCTCGATCCTCGAACTTCGTAAGACCGTATACTGTCTCAACTCTTTGATTATACTTGCGCCCTTTCTTTGGTAAACGACAGGTGTTGCTACATTTCACGCAGTTGAAGCTGGTAGGGTCTGTGTTGATGCACTCGAAACGCCCATTGTTTCTGGGCGCAGCGTATTTTTTACCTTCAGGGCCTTCGTCCTGGAAAGTGCACTTGAAACCCAGTAACGTCCTGCATAAACACAGAGTGGTTTGATCTTAGGTACTTGCGCCAAATCGGCAGAACTGTGACAATAACTGTCTAAGTGTAATTAAGCTCGGGATTATCAACTAAATGTTAGGCGTCGACTTTGAAACTTTGTCATGCTTGTGTAGTTCTAAAAACTTTTGTATTAACGGGTGAAACTTGCCAAATCAGTATTTTTGTATTTTGACGATTTTTTTTACATTAACATGTGACAAAACGCTATTTAATGTTGACTAAGACGACCAAAAGGGCCTATTCGCTTTAGGAATGTGGTTGTACAATTGAACTAAAGGTGATCCCTGCCCAAGGAAATGTTGCCAAAAAATTATTTTTGTTAACTGTAAAGATTATGTTTGAACTCGCTTTAAACCTACTCATTTGTGTGCTGGTTGATTTTCATAGTCTTCATCAAATTGTTCCATCCTGTTTTTTCGTCTGAAACTGGCGCCGCAGTGCAGGAGCGCAGAAGAAAACATAGCAACGCGAGAAATCCCTTAAAATAAAAAAAATTAGATTATATTTACTTAAATCGTACGTTGAAAGCAAAGTGACATAGGTGTACGTCAACTACGCAATATGCCACACATGTATACATGCCGAATTGCTTCCAGCAGTTTATTACGTTGGCAGCCTCACTTTTGTGCGAAATACGTTTACCCCGAGAAAGACCTTCTTTGTTGGGTCAGCAAAGCTACATACTGCTCAGTATGTCTCGTGGGCTTATTTTGAAAACCCGTGCGTTTTGACCAAGTTGCCCATGTTAGCGTTTGTTACGCTCCTTAAACACTTCTTGCATTTATTTGCATGTGTAGCACCATCTTTAAGAACTCTCTTTCTTACCTGCGAAATAGGCTTCATGATGTATTGATTTGGTAACACTGTATTCTCTAGTACTGATCAGCTTCTTAGACTTCTTAGACACTATTCCCTCTTGCTTGTTCGGTAGCTGGTTGAATATGAATCTTTGCTGTTTCACCACCAAATTTATAGTCCATTTTGCGGAACATTGTTGCGCTCTCAGTTTCGCCTGCTCCGTTCTGAGTTTCTTGTTGTTCTGTTTTGATAAAATGATTACCGTTCCGTCCTTTCGCAGCTTTCCCTTCTGCAATGGCACCTTTAACCATTACGTTGGGTATTCCCCGATAGTGTTGCGATTTAGCTTCGTTTGTTTTGCGTTGACGTGCGTTGGTGGTCCTTAAAGAAACTGTCAGGTGGGCGCATAGCAGATAACCTGACCGGCACCCCTGCTGAGTTGCCGACGTCGTCGTGTTGCCGAAACCACTTGGAGCGGGCAAATTACGTAATGCGAGTAGTAGAACGCGTGAATTCCAGTCTTAACAATTAGGTACAACACAAGTGTAACACCTTTCGTTAGTTCCCCTGGAATACGCGAGGCCCATCTATGCCCTGTCTTCAGCTATTGTTTGTTTTGTGACGTAAACCTCGACTGGACGTACTGCAGACGTCTGTTGTGTCGAATCAGAATTTTCCTTCATGATTGTTAGCGCAATTTGGTATTGTTCTAAATTTGTCTAGTAACCGAATTCGACACTGTTAATGGTGCAACATTTGGCATTGATACGTATCATGTACATGTTCTTTGTTTTGACCGAAAATGAAACACAATAAAGCCGAAAATAATAGCGTGTATCAGCTACGGGAAATTTGCCCTTTGTTAAACAGGCGCAATCTTTTCGGAATTTTTTCCTCCTTTTGGATTGTAACCTGCAAACAAACATTGCTTTTTTACATTATGGCATCTTCTTATTATTTGTCTATTGACCCGAACTGTTGCTGTGCTGATTTTTCGGTGACTGTATAAACTTGTAGTGGACCCTTTTATACAGGAAACCTTTATTATTAGTTGTCTTACTTTACCACTTACATTTTCAGTCCAGCCCCATTAATGCTGTGAACAAGCCTAGCTAACAATAACGTGTAAAATTAACTAAAAGGGATTGTGGTTGTCCAACTCCATTCATTCTTTCAAAAGGCATTTTTTACACTGACAGCTGTATGTGGGAAATTTTTTATGTAAGTTGATATTTGAGCGCCAACGTAGTGTTATTGTGTCTACAGTGCTTCTTAACCTTTTTCGATTTCATTCACCCGTTCCACAAATTTCTAAATTTCATTCACCCCCGTACAAAATGTGATTAGATCGACATAAGATATTATTGGACGTCAGTGATAGAAACGTATTACTACATTTTTGAGACATTCTGCTAGGTCAGTATACACCTGGGTGGGCATTTATTTTTTTCCATGGGACCACATGAGAAACGGAAAATATAGTGGAGGGCCGGCTACAAAGGCCCAACTCGATTCTGCACAATATTAGTCGTATTTTTTTAAAGCGGTAAATAGCATTGTGTGTACAAGCTGAAATGTTATTTGTTACTTGAAAACATAAAATTTGAATATTTTGTTAACCAAATGGCTGTATGTGGCCCAGGTGCCGTAAAGTGCCTAGGTATGGCTTATACTCTACAACTGAACCGACTGATAAAACGACAAAGCCACAAATACAATGTCACAGACAGAGAAGTATTGTGACGTAAAACGATTGTTATTTTGTCACAATGAGCGTTTAAATACTGGCTCTGTTTTGTAACAAAGAAATAGTTTGCATTTGACCGACTGCTATTAGGCAAGCTTTCTCTTCGATTCATGGTTGTTACATGTAAAATAGATGCAGATCACCAACGAGCACAAAAGCATGTCATTAACCCTTCGTTCAACCCTTCTCATTTATTCAACCTCGCAAAAATTTCGGTCACACTGGGGTGAACCATTTACCAGGTAAAGACGAACTGTGACAGTTACACGGGCAAAGGGGGAAACCCCAAAGTAAGTCTCATTTTCAAATCAAAACAAAGCTGTATGGAACGTTTGGAAGTTTGTCGTTTCGTTTTCCATCCGCAACCGATCAACTGTTGTGCTCAAAAGTCTTACTTTATTTCAAGACAGGAACATCCCTAAATACTGGTGCGCGGGCATTGTGAGGGCCCTTCGGTATCCACAAGTCCTCCACACATAAAAAGATTTCGTCACTCTGTGTAAAATTGGAATAGGGGAAAGTCTGAAACTAAAATATCGTAGTAACATCAGCCACATTAACCCCCGGATATTCACCAAGGCAAGTTAACCCGCTGAGAACAATTCTTTTCATCCAGGTTTAGGTTGTGTAAACAGTTGACATAAATTTTATTGATTGTTTATGAGGGCTTGTCCAATGGTAAAAGTCGAATATGCTAATTTCAATGATAATTTCGGAAATTTTGTTTCTAAAATTCGATGGAGAATTTCGCATTTGGGGAAAATTTCAGTCCGCAAAAAACAAATATTCCCCTACGTTCTCCTTAAGCTAAGCAGAACCTGAATCATACCACTTTAATACACAACTAAGCTCTGTTACTCCTTCCACGCTGTGTTAACTTGCGTCTTATAATTAACAACTTCACTATTGTCTTTCCGAAATGCGAGGAAAGCCGCTTGGCGCAAGAAAGAGATTGGAAACATATGGCGTTTTTATTCTATTCGTGGATTGGTTCCTATTAAAATGACATAGAACAGATATTCGCTAAAGCCTATATACCGTGGTTACGATTTGCCAAAATAGTGTTGTACATGACCGTAGTTAACAAGTTAAACCAGCGTTTACCTACCGGGGTACCGTTTGATGGCCTTAGGGGCCGCGACCAATTTGCTAGAATTGTTTTTCCATCAAGTTAAATATTACCAGATATGGTGGTGCATAATGCCGGCAAAATAGACTGACTTGATTGATGTCTATGCCTTATTATTAAAATGCAAAATGGTAGTTTACAAAGTTTGCTTAACATTGTTGTCCTAAAATGCCATGTAAGCCGCTATGGGTGCTCGATTCATAAGTCTCGGCAAAAGATTTCCGCAAAACAAAAAGCCTGGGAATCACTAAGTTAAACAGTGTTTTAAAAGGATCAACAAATTATCCTCTAAAGTCTAAAATATCTGTAGGTTTGAATATCGTTACGTGGTTTATAGGTGGTCACGTGATCGGTCGGTTGTTTGTTTTATCTGCGTCAGGTTTTCCGTCGATTGTGTTTGACGTCGTAATAAATCAATCCGCGCACTGCACTCTTGAGGGTTTATTTTTGAACCCGGGGTAGCATGGCGATGCTACGGTTATAGATCTATAGATAAACAATGTATAATAGTTCCGTTCTGCTTTTGGACTTACCCTGGTGGCAAGTTATTGACACACGACTATAAATGTGTAGTTCGAGAATACCTTTCGAGTCACAGGTCTGTATGAATATATATCTATCCTATTTCGTTCCCTGAAAATACAGTATAAACGCCGGAATATAATGACCTGTCTTGGCTTTCACAGGGGTTCATGTGTATATACAGTGTTTCGCAGCTNTTACATGTAAAATAGATGCAGATCACCAACGAGCACAAAAGCATGTCATTAACCCTTCGTTCAACCCTTCTCATTTATTCAACCTTGCAAAAATTTCGTTCACACTGGGGTGAACCATTTACCAGGTAAAGACGAACTGTGACAGTTACACGGGCAAAGGGGGAAACCCCAAAGTAAGTCTCATTTTCAAATCAAAACAAAGCTGTATGGAACGTTTGGAAGTTTGTCGTTTCGTTTTCCATCCGCAACCGATCAACTGTTGTGCTCAAAAGTCTTACTTTATTTCAAGACAGGAACATCCCTAAATACTGGTGCGCGGGCATTGTGAGGGCCCTTCGGTATCCACAAGTCCTCCACACATAAAAAGATTTCGTCACTCTGTGTAAAATTGGAATAGGGGAAAGTCTGAAACTAAAATATCGTAGTAACATCAGCCACATTAACCCCCGGATATTCACCAAGTCAAGTTAACCCGCTGAGAACAATACTTTTCATCCAGGTTTAGGTTGTGTAAACAGTTGACATAAATTTTATTGATTGTTTATGAGGGCTTGTCCAATGGTAAAAGTCGAATATGCTAATTTCAATGATAATTTCGGAAATTTTGTTTCTAAAATTCGATGGAGAATTTCGCATTTGGGGAAAATTTCAGTCCGCAAAAAACAAATATTCCCCTACGTTCTCCTTAAGCTAAGCAGAACCTGAATCATACCACTTTAATACACAACTAAGCTCTGTTACTCCTTCCACGCTGTGTTAACTTGCGTCTTATAATTAACAACTTCACTATTGTCTTTCCGAAATGCGAGGAAAGCCGCTTGGCGCAAGAAAGAGATTGGAAACATATGGCGTTTTTATTCTATTCGTGGATTGGTTCCTATTAAAATGACATAGAACAGATATTCGCTAAAGCCTATATACCGTGGTTACGATTTGCCAAAATAGTGTTGTACATGACCGTAGTTAACAAGTTAAACCAGCGTTTACCTACCGGGGTACCGTTTGATGGCCTTAGGGGCCGCGACCAATTTGCTAGAATTGTTTTTCCATCAAGTTAAATATTACCAGATATGGTGGTGCATAATGCCGGCAAAATAGACTGACTTGATTGATGTCTATGCCTTATTATTAAAATGCAAAATGGTAGTTTACAAAGTTTGCTTAACATTGTTGTCCTAAAATGCCATGTAAGCCGCTATGGGTGCTCGATTCATAAGTCTCGGCAAAAGATTTCCGCAAAACAAAAAGCCTGGGAATCACTAAGTTAAACAGTGTTTTAAAAGGATCAACAAATTATCCTCTAAAGTCTAAAATATCTGTAGGTTTGAATATCGTTACGTGGTTTATAGGTGGTCACGTGATCGGTCGGTTGTTTGTTTTATCTGCGTCAGGTTTTCCGTCGATTGTGTTTGACGTCGTAATAAATCAATCCGCGCACTGCACTCTTGAGGGTTTATTTTTGAACCCGGGGTAGCATGGCGATGCTACGGTTATAGATCTATAGATAAACAATGTATAATAGTTCCGTTCTGCTTTTGGACTTACCCTGGTGGCAAGTTATTGACACACGACTATAAATGTGTAGTTCGAGAATACCATTCGAGTCACAGGTCTGTATGAATATATATCTATCCTATTTCGTTCCCTGAAAATACAGTATAAACGCCGGAATATAATGACCTGTCTTGGCTTTCACAGGGGTTCATGTGTATATACAGTGTTCACAGTTCACACTTCGTTTAGCTGTGGTGTAAATCGGGATTTTGTTTTGCAAATGACCCACAGCAGTCAAATTGCGCTACTTGGTTTGACACTATGAATGAGACTGCGGTGTTTATACGATCCTTGCTAGGTGAGTTACTGACCTGCTTCGAAAGATGACGCGGGATGACGTATCTACCTGAAGAGTGTAGTTTCGCGCTTAAACTTGCGTTGCAGTTTCGGTTTTGTTATCTTTGGGCAAGAAACACAGACGTAATTTTACGAATTTTTGTTAATGTAAAATCGTAGGTAGCTCTGAACAATACGCACATGACATAAACAAAAACCTGAAGAGACATATAGATTACTACGTATTTTTAAAACACGCACAGTTGACATGGTTG
>QXVZ01003418.1:0-23469 GCA_008931825.1 Phallusia fumigata
TAAAGCAACCGAACAACAAGTTTTATTGTGGTCAACGACCTTATTTGGACAAAAGTCGAAGCCTTAGCAAACAAAAAAGCAAAGCATTTTACCCAGCGCTATGTTGCGATACACTGGCACAAATAATTCTTATTTTCGGTTTTTAACGACACTATAGGACTAAACTGCAACGGACAGAAAAAATTGCGACAAAATGCAGCAACGAAAGAAATATTTACAATTCCACGGTCTTAACTAATCGTGGTCCTGTCGATTAAAGAGGCCTGTTGTGTATTTTTCGAATACACAACGTCATAAACATTCCACCGTCGTTCGTGTGTGCAAAGAAGTGCAAACCCGATGCGAATAACAACGGTTAATGTATATTGATTCAGCACTTAAAAGCCGAGTTATAACTCGCGTAGCGGAGGGCAAAGCAACCCAACAATAAATGTTCTTTGTTTCAGTGACCTTTTTTGAACGAAGGTCGAAGCCTTACACAAAGCAAACAAAAAAGCGAAAACATTTCAACCAGCGGAAGCTTGCTCTAATTTCTGCGCCAAGCTGGTAAAGAGCTATCCAAGTGGTTCTTTTAGGTGCCAAACGTTTAAATAGGACGAGTACAGCCCCCAAATCTTTATTTGCTAATAGGTGTAAGTAATCTGTCAAGTTTCTTAAATCTTTCTGTAAATATACCCCATAATAAACTAATCTGGCGTACGCAGTGGTGTTAAATTACAACGGTTTGATTTTTACAAAATTTAACAAAAGTCCTGTTTGCCACAAACATGTGCTGGTCTGATATACTGTGGCGCTTTTACAAGCGACTGAACGTGTGACCATAGTAGTTTGTTAGCAGTTTTTGACTGGGATCGTTGTTTCCACCCACCGCTGGAAACATTTGGTGTAGATTCCAATATTTTCCTTACACGCAAGACTTTGCAACAAACAATTGTTGGTTATCAAGACGTTACAGAATATACCCTACAGCCGAACAAAGCCAGTTAACTTAACTTCTAACTTCTATACTGATTGAGCACTTGAAAGCAAACTTATTACTAAAAGAGGAACTACAGTCACGTAGCGTAGGGCAAAGAAACCGAACTATATTTTTTTGCATTTTTTGGCTTAAACTGGCACTGTGAAGTACTACGGTTGGAGGTCACAATATTTTCTCACAAACGTACATGAAATGAAGCATAAATATCGTTCCTCAAAAGCAAGGCTGTACTATACATTCATATGCAAAGTTGGCGTACCCCAAGCACAAAAAGAAACCGAAGATAACTGTTTTCTAAATTGGCTTTTTACTGTATAATTTACATAATTTACATCCATTAAGAAGCTATAAATGGTTTGCTTTTATACGGGCAATCTGTTTAACGCTACCTAGAGTCTGTGGTATATGCGAAATACAAAATATTCCTGTTCTGCATAAAAAACAAGTCGTGCGATATATACATATTTGACTTCGGGTTTATAAAATTCCGAATATCTTCGCTGCATATGTATTGAGGCACGAAAATCACGTTTTTAAAGAACGTTTTCAAAGAAAATAGTTGTATAAATGTGAATCGTAGTACGACACTGCGGTATCACAAAGTACGATACTTTTATTTCGTTACCATATAAAGGCCACCAGAGGCATGATTAAACTTTTGAAAAGCAAGCTGTTTACCGCTACCTAGCGTCTGTGGTATACACGAAAAACAAATATTTATGTTCTGCATAAAAAAACATGATTTTTACAAGGCATTTCCACATATTACTGGCTGAGTTTTTGCCCCAGTCTATATGTGTCATGTTGTCCAACATGACCCACAAGTTTTAGTTTAAATGTATTGGTGTTGTTTTTGTAGAAATTTTATTCAGTTTGCTTCACCTGTTCAGAATGCTATGAAAACATCGCCAATATATTTGAACAGTTGCAGCGAACCAATCAAAACACTTTACTCATAGTAACTGTTTCCGGGCGTTCTACGCTCGCACGAAAAGGGTGCGCAAGCAAGGAAACTAATTTGAAGACTTTCGTTACAAATGCAGTGGCGCACGCAAATTAAATTCTGATCGATGGAATGCCCGACTGTGGCCGAAAATCAACGCACCTGCGAAAACATGCTTAATCAATACGAATGAATGTAATCACTAATAAGGAAGTTAATAATGTGCAGTTTGCTCCTACAGGGACTCGACTGTATGTTTGTTTTTGATGCCTAAACAAGTCTCTTAATTGGATACAATTGGGTTCGGGTATGAAATAGCTCTGGTTGTTATGGGTGCTAATCCGTTTACGAGAGATGGTAACTATTGACAGGCTTATTCTACTGAGGTTACCGTTGCGCGACAATGACTCTTGTGGTATTTTTGACCTTGGCTTCAAAAGCATTTTGAATTTATTTGCTGAATGGCGTACAAATCAATTTTCGCGCCTCGTAATTACGTTGTAGCTCGAATACCAGTAAGTGATGACCGAACTTGAAATAGCCCATCTGGCAAATGTATTTTTCGCGTACAGATGTTTCAACGTCCAATTCTTTATAAATGCAAACATAGGTAACACTAAAAGCGTAAAAACCATTGGCCTACAGCGCAGTTCAAACTTACAGGCAAAGTAAGGGGGGGTTTACCAACTTCCAAAGGAGGACGGATGATCCCTGCATCCCAACTCTCTGCAATGTATTTGTTTACAGTCATCCAGGGACTGCAGAAAAAACTGTAGTTGTGGCCAACAGGTCGATCGTTTTGTCTTAACTGACCAATCGTCTCTGATTTTGTGCTGATTTTACTAGATTTCTAACTATAACATTTTTGCAATCAATACACTTAAAAGGAGAAGAAAATCTCCATTAAGCAGTTGGTTATCCTTGATGCCTCTTTAATGGACAATCTGTACGCGTTGGGGCAGGTCTGCATAACTCAAACAAATGAATCTATTTTATGTTTTCTATATTTCTGGTTGTAAATGTAACTTGATTACCGACCAGTCGATCGTACGTTGTAAGGATGTTGTCGTTTCGGTTCCATGCTGCGGTGACAAGTTGGCCATTCCTGCAGTATACAGATCAAACTGACGTACAACGCAGGTGTGATTTTGACATGCATGCGTAGAATGTGTTTTTCTGACCTAAATTTACAAAAAATTTTGAAATCGCCAAATTAGACTAATGCAGCAATTCCAAATCAAACCAGCAATTCTATGCTAAACGCATTTAACGGTACAAGACAGAGTTTGTTCTAACTTTCTGGTTTGTAGTTGTTTACTGCCTGCTAGCGACCGTGATAGGAAACATTTCTACCAACTTTTCATGTTTTGTTTTCATATCTTCTGTACAAAAACAAAGCGAGTCAATGAAATGTTAGTGCTTGGTAAAGTATGAATTTACAACTATGTTCGAAACCTTCTGCTTTGGACGTTTAATGAGGTTTGAGGTTCAATTTTCGGTTACAAATCATATAAACCACGGGGTATATAGATCATAGGATACACTTAACTTGTTACCAATGTATGGAGGCACACAAATTACCTTTCTCCAATACGTCACGCGATGATTCACCCTTATTATCTAATAAAGTACAAGATCAATTAGTTTTTGCTGATCTTGTCACATAATCTTTAACAAAAACCTGACGCACACGGCACGTGGCATAAAAACTCGACACCAAAATTTACCAAAGCATGGCAAGAGAAAGAAAACCTATGGCATTGTTACGTCATAGGGAAAGCTGGCATTGTGGTGCAATCCGACGTCATGCAAAGTGACGTATTAATACAATTGAGTGATTTCACGATGTTACAGTTTTGAAAATAGATGGTGGTTCAAACTGAATTAGAATGACACTTTGGCATCCCGATATTTTTATGTACACGCAGCTTAAATGTAGTTTCGATAAAAAAGACATGATCAAAAGCATAGCACAGTTAAGCGTAATTTTGGTTCCGTTGGACAAGCATTTTACTGCCATCTAGCGTCTGTTGTACGAGCAAGCGTTTTACCGCCATCTAGCGTATGTTGTATGAGCAAGCGTTTTACCAGCATCTAGCGTCTGTTTATAAAATTTGACGTGTTGTATAAAATGGCCTACTAATTTCGGTTTAAATTTATTGGCGGTGTACTTTATAGCCTTCTTAATAAATTTGCAGTTGTTTAAATACTGGAAAGTTTGTACTGTACCCATCCATTTAACTATTTACGGGCATTTTACGCCCAAAATACTTAACAAACGTTTTGTATACTGGGCTGCATACCTAAGAAGACTGTTTGTCGTTCAACCACTGTAAAACCTTACAAACAGTGCCAACTTTTTCATTAAACAACTTTTTTTCTGAGCTTTTTCGTTAATAATTTGCTGACGTTTCGCCCAAAAAAATGATGGCTCCTTCAGAGCAATAAAGCGGCATCGTGGCGAGCGCATGGAGAGTACGGCAAAACGCAGTGGGATACCAAACCAATAGTGCAACGATCAATGGATTTTTCGGGAGACAAAGAAGGCGCTAAAAAACAGTTCATAACATTTGTTCTATGGTGGTTAACGTAGTGGGCGTAGATGTAACAGAAAGCAAGGTGCATAAGTCTGCCATCATTACAATTGAGGACATTTGGCCCGGAATTTGTAAGACAGCTTTCGAAAACCAGTCGCTTGGACCAATTCGGTTCAAGCTGCAAAATTTGGACGTTGGTCCAATTTATTTGGTGGTCGCATTCCAAAACATGTTCGCACAGGGCGGACTTATTGTGTTCCTTGTTTTTAACGGCCAATTTGTGCTCTTTGATGCGAGAATTTAAGTTACGTTTAGTTTGGCCGATGTACACAACGTCACAATCATGGCAAGGCACCTGATACACAATTCCTGTACGATGCTGTTGGTAACGTGGCATCTTCTGGTTTTGATAACACGTGTCCAATCATTTTTAAAGGTTTCAGAGCCACTTTTACCCCCGCATCGTTCATGGTTCGTTTTGGGTGCTCGGAGACCCCTTGGACATATGATTTGCAAGTGGATGCTTGGAATTGTCTGTTTTGTGTAGCAGCCGGGCCGTGTCGTGTAATGTAGGTTTTTTGGGGGAAACCGTTATTTTTTAGGATGCGTGTGATGTTTCGACATTCATGTTTTTGTGAAATTTCATTCATAACGTGTGTTTTGGTCCTGCTGAAGAGTGTTTTGGCTACAGTTAGTTTTTGGTGCCGTGGGTGGTGGGAAGTGTAGTGCAGGTAGCGATCGGTGTTTGTGCGTTTCTTATTTATATCAGTGGTAAGCTTCTGGTTAGGTTGTCTTGTGACAGCCACATCCAAAAACGCGATGGTGTCGTGGTGTTTCCATTGTAATAGCGATGAAAGGTGATGGTGATATAGCGTTCAGATGTGCGTGAACTGCATCGACTAGACTTTTTTCGATGACAACGTAAACGCAATAAAAGTGCCAGCAGATTTGCAACAGACAACTCTAAAAACGCAAATAAATCTGTCTGTTCTTTACTCGGTATATTAACGAAGTGATAGGTTTCCAAGTACATTTATTATTATACGTTGCCAAGGTTTGGGGGAACACAGCATGCAAAAACAATAACGACGGGCGGCCGCAAATACTATACAAGACGCTAAATGTCAGATATAGTGAAAACAACTTTTAGTTTATGACTTTTTAATTTAAATGGCTGTTGATACTTTTGCAAACACAAAATGTCTTTTTAAACATGGTTGACCAAAATCGACATGAATTGTGCAAACAAACAGCACGCTCTCTTCAAAAGTAAGTTGTTCAAACATAACTTAGTTGTTGAACACATCAATTGCTTAAAATGGGGCTTCTACAAGACACAGCCACCAATAAATACACCGCTATCAAAAAACTGTAGCTTCAATTACATAACGCGTAACACAACGAGAGGAAAACATACAACGTTGAGTAACAAAAAAAATCCAACAGTAAGACGTAATGTAGAAAATCTTACGACAAAGTTAAATGCGGACACAAAAGGCTTTGCGGGAAATTAGGTACAAATATTAAAGGTGATTATGGACAGTTTACAGCCATTGCATGTGAGTGCTGTGGCCAAAGTTCAATCCAAAGTTTCCAGTGATTTGTCTACCTCTAAACCACCAAGTGATGGCTGTTTTAGCATCCGAACTACTTTTGCTATGTTTTGTTGCTTTTCCATTTCGTTGTCGAAGTCGGTAGCCTGCTGGAACACTTCGACTGCCCGAGACAATGCTTCAGCTCCTTTGTCCTGGCGGGACAGCATGAGATATGTGGCACCCAAGTTGTTGGAAAATATGCCGTACCACTTTCTTTTGTAGACATCGTCGCCGTATGTTTCTCTTAAAAACTCCATGGCCCGTTCAAGTAACTGTGCTTTCCCCTCGTCGTCATCAGCATGCAACAGCAGAATTTCCATGCAGTGGAATGCAGCGATTCGCAGACGAATAAGACTTTTGTTCATGTCTGTGCAAGGAGCTGTTTGCTGGATGTGTTGAAACAAGGGACGGACAGCCTCCACACAATACCTTCTCAGAAATGGTTTTGCCTTTTTAGTGTTTTCAGACACTTTTCCAGCAGCTTCTCTGAGAACAGTCATGCATTTTAACTTGTTGGCACTGTCAACGACAGTAAATTCTTCCACACACTCCATTTTTGCTGCAATAAGACACAACATAATTGCTTCAAAGTCATTGTTTTTTTCCACCATTTTTTCCGCCATTGACAAAACGCTGAGGAACGTTTCCCCCAGGTCTTTGATAAGCAACGATAGCTTGTCGAGTATTTCGTTGGCTTGTGCTTCGCGGTTTGTAAGCATTAGGCTGAGGCAGTAGTTGATCATGAAGCGGATATCCTGTTGGGAGGAATCGAACTGTTGTACTTTTTCATGAACACCAAATGCTTGATACAGTTCTCCACTGTCGTGTAGGACTTGCGTAGTTTCTGCAAACAAATTCTAGTAGTTATAATTGTTTTTCAATGCAACTACGTGTTAGGTTTAACTTGGCCGATAGTTGACCTAATCTACTCGTATTATTAACATAAACATTAGGGCCAATAATCGTTTGTAGTCTGACCTTACCTTCATGCGAAAGTAGCCAGCCCAAACTTNATTCCGGTATTTCGGTCTTGACATATAACCCGGAAGAGTTGCTTGAAATTTCGTGTTTGATACCTAACATTATCTTTGTGTTTATTTCATCTCAAATGCTTTAATAAAGTTTGTCAGGAGTCATCTGTTTGATCATAATTGTTAAGTGTTATGTGACGAAATAACCACCAAACAACAACCTTTTTGTGTTGCAACTTGCTTACTTTGTTCGGTTGGGAGTTTGTTTACACTGCAGTTAATTAGAATTGACAAGAAAGACAGACCGAAATACCGAAAAAATACCGTTATAATTTTGTTTCGGTCAGACCGGAACGAAATAAAAATATCGGTACCGGAACGAAATACCGAAATAAATAAATTGCCCAGACCGAATAACGTTATTCCTTTTCGTTCCGTTCCGGTATGAAACACTGGTTACATGGCGCAAGCAAATTGTACATCACGCGAAGTGTTGAAATATGCAAGCACGTCAAGAATATTTATAGTGTTAGGAAAAGATTGACGCTTTCCAATTTAGAAAATGATTACCTTTATATCTGAGTAAACAATGAGGCACTTCGGTATATTTCATAATCGAGAAACAATCCTTTGAGACAAATTTCCCTCGTCTGTGACCATTATTAAATTGTTTCCATATTTAGATTCAACAGTAAACAAAGTATGAACAACAACAGAAGAAGGGAACAACATTTTACTAGTGGGCAGAAACTAATGAGCCACTAGCTTTGTCTGCAAACAAAAAGCGAAGCCCTAGTACACAAAATATCTCATACAACGTAGCACGAATGTAAGGAGATTTGTTTCCGCAAGTGCGCAACCTGTCAAAATGACAACATATACATATATTTTTTTACGGGGTTTCGAACCCAGGACGATTCTTAGTACGAAACCCGATCATGGGGTGTTATTTCTGTATATTGGTTTGCACCACATTGCGGAATTATTTATGATACTTTTTACACATGCACTTGTGCAACAAACCTCAGCAAAAAGCGTTTGTTTTCAAAATGTAAAGACATCAGTGTGTACAACTAAGTGTAATACAGAAACGTTGAGACCAGCCAAAGTCTTTTTTGTTTATTGTAAAAATAGTGGGCTTTTACCACTGCCTTGCACCTTTTACATTTTTTCAGTGCTAAATGTGTCGTCTTAACAAAAACAAACAGTTTTGTTGTATTTTGTAATAGACTTAATTTTAATTTATTCGTTGTAATTTAGGTGTGGAGTTATTTGCCAAAGGTAAAAAATCAGAATATCTTCCTTGCAAATGTATTAAGGTAAAATTTTGTGTTGCGACTGTTAGTTTGCAGATTGGCATTTTGCAAATTGCCTGAGCAAACAAAAATACGTATATCACGGGGAAGTTTATTGCTTATCAAATTTTAAATTGATTGCTGTTACAACGGAATAAATAATGAAGCACTTGCGTACATTTTGGTGATTAGGAGTTTTAAATATCATTTGAGACGATTTCCTTTTCGCCCGTGACCATCAGCAACTGGAGCCATATTTGGATTTAGCAGTCAACAAACGGGGAACTACAAAATAAAAGAGCAACAACAGCTCGATAGCTTAATTATAGCGAGTTCGCTTAGCAAATACAAATCATCAAGCCACTTATTTTTGTTTAGTTCAGCAGAATGTTCAATGGACTTAGCTTAAGACCATGTTAAACTTGTAATATCAGTAAACGCCTTGACCAACGCTGAATTGCATGAATAGCTGTAAAATCCTTTCATAAGTTATACTGAAAACAAGCGAAGATAACGAATATTTTTGCAAATGTAAATAATTCAACCATAATACTTAAAAAACAATATAAAATCTAAAACAATTTCAAATACGCCTATTCAATATAACACAACGGTTCAAAAAATAATTAAAACGACCATGCACAGATGCCTGTAGTTTCCAGTTTGCGGCTGATCTGTTGTATCTCAAGTATTTTTGGGCTTGTTATAGCGGTTGATTTGTTTGCGGTGGGTTTTATTATTTTTAAATTACTACGTTAAAAATTTTCCTTTTATAATTCAAACAAGATGCAACTCGCAAAGCATTACATGTAGGCATCAAATACAAAACGTATTCGCTTTTACATTTGGTTTTTCTACCGCACGATTGTACGATATACCTAGAGCAAACCGGATTAAGAGCTGATGCGTATTGTTTATATCTAACTTGGTCAACTACTTATAATTGCAATACATATGTTGTTTGTAAACCACCGAATCACACCGTCCAAACGCAATCTCTTGTAGATATGTTTTTGTTGGCGCCCAAATTATTTGAACAACAAACCAATGTTTTTTCAAAGAATTAGGAGCAAAACCCTTACAAGTTTAATTTAAACTTCCGCATATGTGTTTGGACTTTATTGCATGTAGGCCGACGAGTATATAAGTTTTCCAAACATTCTGTGTTGTGACTGGTAGTTTGCAGATTGCTTTCCATCAGATCAGACTCAAGGAAATAACAATACGCATTTTAGTGCTTATCACGTGGAAGTTTAGTGCTCATCAAATTTTAGGTAGATCGCTAGACCACGATAAACAATGATGGACTTGCGTAAATTTTGATGATTAAAATATCATTTGGGACGATTACTTTTCGCGCGTGGCCATCAACAACTGTTGCTATATTTGGATTTGGCTGTTAACAAAAGGGGAACTACAAAACAAAAGAACAACAACAACAGCCTAATAGCTTAACTCGAATTGGCTTCGCAAATTGAGGCACGAAAATTACCTTCCTCCAAACAGTAACGCGATGCTTGGGAAGATTGACGTGGGGAGTAAACAATTTGGCGAGTTTTGAAGCACTTAAACGAGTGCAGACGAAGTATATTGAGCGATGCAACGTTTTAAAAAAAATGGTTGCATAAATGTGAATTGTAGTATGATACTGCGGTATCACAAAGTACGATACTTTTATATCGTTGCCATAAAAGACCACCTGAGGCATAACATAGTAAAGCATAATTTACATACCTTATGAAACGAAAAATGTTTTTTTTCACGCGGTTCGAACCCGGGACGACCCCGAGAACGAAAACCGATCAGTTTTTTATGTCCGCATATGGGTCGAGCGCCTTAGCCCATTCGACCAAGCGCTCGCGACCAAAAATGGTTTTGCTGATTAAACTCTTAAAAATCAAGCTGTTTACCGCTACCTAGCGTTTGTGGTATATGCGAAAAACTAATATTTCTGTTCTGCATAAAAAAACATGATTTTTACAAGGCATTTCCCCATGGTATTGGCTTAGTTCTTGCCCTAGTCTATATGTGTCGTTGTCCAACATGACCCACAAGTTTTAGTTTAAATTTATTGGCGTTGTTTTTGTAGAAATTTTATTGAGTTTGCTGCACCTGTTCAGAATGCTATGAAATCATCGCCAATATTTGAACAGCTGCATTAAAATACTGTGTCAATAGTAACTATTTCCGGGCGTTCTATGCTCGCACGTACAGGGTGCGCAAACAAGAAAACTATTTTGACGACCTACTAAGCTAATTTCTCTACTGTACGTTAGTTTACAAGTCGCCTAATTGGATATAATTTGTTTCGGGTTTGAAATAGTTGATGTTGTTTAGGGCACTAATCCGTTTACAAGAGGTGTTAACTGTTGGCGGGCATTCGACTGCGGTTCCCGTTGCGCAACAATGCCAATTATGGTATTTTTGACCTTTGCCATAAAAGCATTTTGAATTTGTTTGCGGTATGACGCGCAAATCAATTTTCGCGCCTCGTAATTACGCTGTAGCTCGAATACCAAGAAGTGTTGACTGAACTTCAAAAAGCTCATCTGGCAAGTATTTTTCGCTTACTGATGTTTTAACGTCCAATTCGTTATGAACATAAACAAGGGTTACACTAAAAGCGTAAAAACCATTGGCCTACAGCAATCTGATTTTGTGCTGGTTTTACGAGATTTCTAACTATAACATTTTTGCAATCAATACACTTAAAAGGAGAAGAAAATGTCCATTAAGCAGTTGGTTATCCTTGATGCCTCTTTAATGGACAATCTGTACGCGGGGCAGGTCTGCATAACTCAAACAAATAAATCTGTTTTATGTTTTTTTTTTATATTTCTGGTTGTAAATGTGACTTGATTACCGACCAGTCGATCGTACGTTGTAAGGATGTTGTCGTTTCGGTTCCATGCTGCGCTGACAAGTTGGCCATTCCTGCTGTATACAGATCAAACTGACGTACAACGCAGGTGTGATTTTGACATGCATGCGTAGAATGTGTTTTTCTGACCTAAATTTACAAAACTTTTGAAATCGCCAAACTAGACTAATGCAGCAATTCCAAATTAACCCAGCAATTCTATGCTAAACGCATTTAACGGTACAAGACAGAGTTTGTTCTAACTTCCTGGTTTGGAGTTGTTTACTGCCTGCTAGCGGCCGTGATAGGAAACATTTCTACCAACTTTTCATATTTTGTTTTCATATCATCTGTACAAAAACAAAGCGAGTCAATGAAATGTAAGTGGTTGGTAAAGTATGAATTTACAACAATGTTCGAAACCTTCTGCTTTGGACGTTTAATGAGGTTTGAGGTTCAATTTTCGGTTACAAATCATATAAACCACGGGATATATGGATCATAGGATACACTTAACTTGTTACTAATATATGGAGGCACACAAATTACCTTTCTCCAATACGTCACGCGATGATTGGGAAGATTGACGTGGGGTGTAAAAGAGCTGGGCGAGTGTTTGAAACAAGTAAACACCTTTTGAATGAATGTACCAACTTGGTCTCAATTTCTGAAAACACGAGTTGCTACCGGAAACGCTTTGTATTCGAAGTCGAAATGTTCAACACGAACACAGTTATCTGTGAAGAAAACGTATAGTTGTCAGCCACATAAAACACCGACATAAGCAAGCAATTAATAACGCTCAGAGTTTTAGTCCAGGGTATCAAGGCAGTCTTTAAAATACTGCAGAACTTCGGCAAACGGATTGTAGCCACACAACATATCGAAGCACACAATTTAAACTTTAATCAAGCGTACCTTACCTCGCATCACCAACGGTTTACTTCTAACAATCAGTTTGGGACACATTTAACCCTTTTTATCTAATAAAGTACAAAATCAATTAGTTTTTTCTGATCTTGTCACATATTGTTTAACAACAGCCTGATGCACACTGCACGTGACACAAAAATTCCACACCAAAAAGCGTTTTCCGCCGGACAAGCGTTTTACCGCCATCTAGCGTCTGTTGTGTGAGTAAGCGGTTTTACCGCTATCTGGCGTCTATTGTTACACATATTTCGGTGCTGCATAAAAAGGGCGACCGCTTGGTCGACTGGGCTGAGGCGCTCGACCCACATAAAGACATAAAAAACTGATCGGGATTCGTCCTTGGGATCGTTCCGGTTCGAACCCCGTAAAACAAAATAAATAAAAAATAAAAGTAATGATTCTGGTAATGTATTTCCATTTGTTACTGCGTTAGTGCTTTTGGTACAGTAAAATTTGACGTGTTGTCCGAAATGGCTTACCAATTTTGGTTTAAATTTATTGGCGATATTTTTTATAGCCTTCTTAATTAATTAAGTTTGTACTGTACCCATCCATAACTATTTACGGGCAGTCTACGCTCAGAACAAACGTTTTGTCCACTGGGTTAACAAGACTGTCAGTCGTTCAACCAATGTAAAACCTTACAAAAAGTGCTAGTTTTTTGTTAAATAACTTTTTTTCGTTAAGTTTTATCTAATAATAATGATTTGCTGACGTTTCGCCCACCAGAATGATGCATGGGCTCCTTCAGAGCATTAAAGCGGAATCGTTGCGAGCGCAAAAGTACGGCAAAACGCAGTGGGATACCAAACCAATAGTGTAACCATCAATGGATTTTTCGGGAGACAAAGGAGGCGCTAAAAAACAGTTCATAACTATTGTTCTATGGTTGTTGGGCGTAAGATGTAACAGAAAGCAGGGTGCAAAAGTTTGCCATCATTACGATTGAAGACATTTGGCCTGGAATTTATACGACAGCTTTCGAAAATCAATCGCTTGGACCAATTCGGTTCAAGCTGCAAAATTTGGACGTTGGTCCAATTTATTTGGTGGTCGCATTCCAAAACATGTTCGCACAGGGCGGACTTGTTGCGTTCCTTGTTTTTACCGGCCAATTTGTGCTCTTTGATGCGAGAATTTAAGTTACGGTTAGTTTGGCCGAGGTACACAATGTCACAATCATGGCAAGGCACCTGATACAAAATTCCTGTACGATGCTGATGCTGATGGTAACGTGGCATCTTCTGGTTTTGGTAACACGTGTCCAATCATTTTTAAAGGTTTCAGAGCCACTTTTACCCCCGCATCGTTCATGGTTCATTTTGGGTGCTCGGAGACCCCTTGGACATATGATTTGCAAGTGGATGCTTGGAATTGTCTGTTTTGTGTAGCAGCCGGGCCGTGTCGTGTAATGTAGGTTTTTTGGGGGAAACCGTTATTTTTTAGGATGCGTGTGATGTTTCGGCATTCATGTTTTTGTGAAATTTCTTTCATAACGTGTGTTTTGGTCCTGCTGAAGAGTGTTTTGGCTACAGTTAGTTTTTGGTGCCGTGGGTGGTGGGAAGTGTAGTGCAGGTAGCGATCGGTGTTTGTGCGTTTCTTATTTATATCAGTGGTAAGCTTCTGGTTAGGTTGTCTTGTGACAGCCACATCCAAAAACGCGATGGTGTNGGATGTGTTCAAACAAGGGACGGACAGCCTCCACACAATACCTTCTCAGAAATGGTTTTGCCTTTTTAGTGTTTTCAGACACTTTTCCAGCAGCTTCTCTGAGAACAGTCATGCATTTTAACTTGTTGGCACTATCAATGACAGTAAATTCTTCCACACACTCCATTTTTGCTGCAATAAGACACAACATAATTGCTTCAAAGTCATTGCTTTTTTCCACCATTTTTTCCGCCATTGACAAAACGCTGAGGAAAGTTTCGCCCAGGTCTTTGACAAGCAACGAGAGCTTGTCGAGTATTTCGTTGGCTTGTGCTTCACGGTTTGTAAGCATTAGGCTAAGGCAGTAGTTGATCATGAAGCGGATATCCTGTTGGGAGGAATCGAACTGTTGTACTTTTTCATGAACACCAAATGCTTGATACAGTTCTCCACTGTTGTGTAGAACTTGCGTAGTCTCTGCAAACAAAATTCCACGAGTTAAAATTGTTTTTCAATGCACCTACGTGTTAGGTTTGACGTGGCCAAAGTTGACATAATCTACTCGTCACGTTTACATCAACATTGGCCCAATAATCGTTTGTAGTGTGACCTTACCTTCATGCGAAAGTAGCCAGCCCAAACTTGTTTTCCATGATAGTTGAATATTAGGCGATGATTCTTTGCAAACAAATGGAATGTAAATTTTGTTGTTTTTTAGTATTATTGGGCAATAATTTGCAAATTGCCATTATTACTCGCTTAATAAGGAAAGTAATCTAAACAACAATGTGTTCACCAATACTGTTACTGTACAAACAGACTGTTATATTGCTAAACCAACGGGTGATAATTTTTCTAACTCTTATCATTCGCCACATTGGCTTCAATGCGTTTAGGAAATCTATCAGTAATTTACAACAAAAATTCCAAGCATAGACAAAAAGTAGTGATTCCCAACATACCTTTTGCTTTATGCTTTAAAAGTTCTTCTAGTTGTTTCCTCCGAGACTCTACAACATCAATATTGTCAAAAATCGTATGCTTAAAAGTACTTACTTTGGGGATTACCATTTAAGTTTACCATACCTTTTATACTTGCTTCTTGCATTTTTTGTAGGATTTCCAATAGTGGTTCTAGAAATGATTGACACATTGATGTTATAAGTCAAAATTATCCCAAATAAATTATCCCAACCTAACGCAATGTATATGAGCAAAAATAAATAAAAAATAATGCAGAATTTTTAACCAGATTTTTTTCTCCTTCTGTTTATAAAACACAAGAACTAATCGGTAAAACAAAAACTGCACATACCTCTGTTGTGGCCAAGGTTCGCGCGCCTAGAAGCAAACAATTTACATTAATGTACAATTACAACTTAATAATTAATCAAGCAAAATATTTTCTTAAATGGCAACCTTTTATTCGGAAAGTTTTAAACAGATCGGTATGTTTTAAAACAACGAATGCATACTTACTCCATAAGTTGGAAGTTGCTGTCACTCATCGTAAATAACACAGTTAGCTAATGTGGCAACTAACAAACAAAGTTTGAGTCCGATAGTATAAGAGAAACTATGATTTTTATTATCGTCCGGTAGCACCAGTGTGTCTCTAAACTGTTAACTAAATTAACTTGTATCTGTTTTATGTACGCAAGCCCCTTTTTTCACCACGACATCGCTGAAACGGACAAAAAAGGCAAATCACGTGGTTATCCTATGTGAGTCTTTTAAAAAGTCGAGTAGGACACTTTTGTAATTTTAAATCAAGATCGACAATGGAACAAAACGGTAAGGAAAAAGCGTTAACGTGAAAGCTAAAATAGTTAAATACAAACACATTGGCAATAATTTTAGGGTTTTTGGCAGTTTTTTGGGGTGAAAAACGATTAAAAAAGTATAAAATTTCAGTGTATATGGGAACTGGCAATGAGGAGTCCGAGGAGACTGAAAAAATGCACAAGAAGTGCCTCAGCAGCTAGGTAGGTGTTACATTTCGTAAAAAAAACTTTTACCAGGCGATAAGGAGTAAAATACACTTGTACTAAAGACACCTTAATGTTTTTCAGAAAGAAGAAGAAAACTTCAAGAAGCATCAAAGTTTGACTTGGGGAAAATCTTTCTATGGGAAGGTAATTATATGTAAATTTGACTCTCACATTACATTCAGACACTAAAACATCTTAATTTACGTAAATAGTTTCAACATAAGAATATTAGCTAGCTTGACTAAACCGAAAATTGTTTGACCATACAAGATAAAATCAATGTACGCAGACAACACATCGATGTATTTTGCCAACGGTCAGTTTGAAGAAGCGTTTGGTGTGCTGGATGAAAGATACAGAATGGGTGTGGAGTTAAGGAACGCTTCATCTCTTCTCAAATATTGCGTGAGTTTGATGGCGACAGAGCGCGACTGCGACACCGTCAAGGAAAAGCTTAAGTCGGCTATTGCCAAACTAAACCATCGAGTAAATCAGTTTTGTGGTTAGCTAAAAAATTACACAAGTTGGGCAAGTGT
This sequence comes from Phallusia fumigata, assembly GCA_008931825.1. Lineage (NCBI taxonomy): Eukaryota > Metazoa > Chordata > Ascidiacea > Phlebobranchia > Ascidiidae > Phallusia > Phallusia fumigata. The sequence goes on from QXVZ01003418.1 coordinate 16,291, forward strand.
TTTGCTTCAATCATTATTTGCGAATTGTATTTTGAGATATTTTTCGAAACCAGTCCTCCATACGAGGCGTTGGGCATTCTTGAGGAAGCTGTTGTTTGTATCGGGCGAACTGTAACGGCTATGGTTGAAAAAGACGAAACCACAGATTTATTTATTTGTCGGCATATACTGCCAAAAATGTACAAAATGAAGGAGAAAATTGTTGAGATCGATGTCAATCCTAACTACAAATGCGTTAAAACCGCGTATGTAACTCATTGCATCGAAATCTGTGAGTCAACAAGTCAAAAACGCATCAAAATTATTGTAGACATGATTAGTTACATGCGAGGTACACTGGGTGATACTAAAAGCAAAAATTACCAGATTTATGGCACGCTTTGCAATAACCTAGGGTCTACGTGTATGAAAGTGGGTTTAAGGGATGATGCCATTAAATATTACAAGGAAGCACTTGAGTGTTTTGAATCGGCTACTGACTTCGAAATCGAATTAAAAAAAGAAAAGTACATTAGGGATACCCAAATGGCATTGCGCCGGGCTCAGGGACAAGAGGACGAAATCGGAATAGCTTTTGGAATGTCTGATTGTCCGATTTCCTAAAGCACTGTATCAACGATGTTTTTGTTACTTTGTACTAGTTATGACTATTTTGTTTGTAAATTATCTCTATTATACCGATTTTTCTCTGAATCCTACTCGTAGTGTAATATAAAAATTTCTTTAGAATTTAATAAACTTATTCCAGTAGAGGAAGGTGTATACTTATTTATTGGAATCGCGCAAAATGCGAACTTTTATTTTTAAAAACAAATACAACAAAATAATTTAAAACATATGAAAACAAGTCGCCAAAATGTCAGCCTAAAGTTACATTCTTCCATTTTATACAACTCTTACGTTTGGGGTCAAAGTTTAGCAGTCAGCACTAAGCCAAGCTTCCTCTGCCGTGTCAGCACAAATTAACAGCTCACTTTATTGTATCATTACTTTTACTTTCCCTAGTTCAGTGATACAACCTTTTGTGCACCATATGCGACACCTTAGCTCTATTATTTTGTGCCCTCTTTGATATGAAATCAACTAATTTTTGTTAACCTATACATAGGCTGCGGAAAAAACAAAATATATAACAAGAAAATCATATAGGCCCTAAGCATAATATTTTGGTAGTTCTATCACAGCGACTGTACTTATGTTTTCATGCCAACAATCGCTCAACCATGCTGGGCGGGCCCCCTACATTGGGAATCGCTGCCTTAGTCTAAAGCAGAGTTGAAAAAATAGCATCAAAACAGGGAAAATGCGCTTTTTGCAGAGGTGTGGCAAAGTCGAATGCGACAATTGGATTAACACTGGAATAAGACCACGTTTCGCCAATAAAAAAAAATTGTATGTAACGTTTTTGTCGTAAATAGTGGAAAACAGTTTTATAGTTCTTGCTTGTTTTAGACTTGAATGTACAGACAATGATCATTTACAAAACGAATTTCCTCCAACTAACTAGATTATCATGCATATTATATTTACCAACTCATTAGATCATTCTGCAAAACATCTACATTTCCTCCTCCATTTTACTAGATCATTCTGCAAAACACACCTACATTTCCTCCACCTCACTAGATCATTTTACAGAATGCATTTACATATCCCACTTCATTAGATCATTCTACAAAACAGAAATACATTTCCTCCACCTCTTCGAACATTTTACAGAATGCAATTACATTTCCCACATTATTAGATCATTCTACAAAACAAACCTACATTTTCTACACCTATTAGATCATTTTAAAAAACAAACCTACATTTCCCACTTTATTAGATCATTGTACAAAACAAACCTGCATTTCCTCCATCTCAATAGATTATTTTAAAGAACACAACTCATTTGATTGTAGCATAGAAGGTTGACTTTACCTCATTAGTCAATTTCACAACAGCGCATAGGCTTACCTACGTTTCCTCCATCGCGTTAGATCATTTTACTGCTCTGCCAATCAACACTATCTCTGTGTAGATCTTATCTACTAACAAGTGATGGATTATCAGTGTTTGTGAGTGACGCTGTTGCTTGCTCGTTATTGCACAATCCGTTGAAGCACAGTACCTTTGTTCTTTCCACACCACTCGCTTATTAAAAACAACTGCTGGAATAAAGTTTTTTGTGGTTCTTTGATCCAGGTCAGTGCCCAGCAACCTTTTTTAGTGACGTCACACTTTTAAACTTTCGGAATTCGGCGGCACACCTCAACCTGTGTTTTGCGCCAGGACGCTTTTCGAACATGATCATTTCTACTGTGACTGTATAAAACATCATAAATGCACACTGGGTATTCTAACTAGAGTTTGGATTAGCGAATTGCCGACTAGCTGTAACGTTTACATTTGCCAAGGGTAAAATGTTTTGTTCAAGTTTGTTAAGATGCAGTAACGCTGCGGCACACCTAGCGTCGTCTCACTGTACACCAGTTTGTCGCGGCACACCGGTTACGGAGCACTGCAACAGGTCAATGTTTCTCATTTGACATAAAATAAACAATGTCTAGAGAGAGTCTTCAAGTTAAAGTCAAAGTGACCAATTATGAAAGTCATTTTAATTCAGTTATTAGACGTCCGTTAATCACATTTAGCTTTCAATACGTTGAGGTTATGACGCTCAAGATTGTTTAAGGGTTGATTTAAAAATACGCATATATTGAATAGTGGAAACGACACCTTGAATATGCAACGTGGCAGCAGTTTTAACTTTGCTGCGTAAACCCACGCGCTAAACAGGAACAATTAGGCAGGCCTTCAGTTTGCCAACAAAACAAGTAAAGCAACGAAATAAAAAAGGCCTTAAAATGCAAAACGCAGTGCATTTTGGCGTAAGCAACAAACAACAGGGCACTGTAGATACCCCGTCTCATCTTTAGGCGTTCCTTTTCTTGTCTGCTGTACCAAATAGTATCACGCAGTGCACCGAGAGGCGGATTAAAGGCCAAAAGTTACCTGCACGGTAAAGATTTTGATGTATCAATTTGTAACTGTGGCCGTTTTTGTACAATGAAAGGGAAAATGTGTACCCTCATTTTATCTACATTATTATAACTATGTGCACAGGCCAACTTTTTGTGCACATTATTCTGTAACGTGTACAGGCCGAAATATGCATAAAGCGGTAACTCTAGGAAACGGTCCAAGTAAAAGTCTGGTTTATGTGTTAGGTAATACATTGGCTCGAAAAATGTGTAACTGTGTAATTTTACCAAACTTTTACTGCACGCAATTAAAAAACATAAAAAATATTTGAGCTCCTCTTACCCGTGAACGTGGGAAATTTTGCGCATTAACGATATAAAGTTGCTTCACATAACATGTACGTATAATAAGCACCTAAATAAGCAAGAACCATGTCGGACGCTAGGTGACGAATAAAGACACGGTTTGAAAATAAAATGGAAGAACAGCTGGTTTACGATGTAATCGCAAAAAAGTTTACCGTGCCCCTGCTCAAAGCAGTAAAATATTTTTCTATGTTTTGTTTCTGTTTTACTTCCACTGCTTTTCCACAAGTGTGGGCCAGCACTTGGTCGAATGGTCTAAGGCACTCGACCCCATATATATACACGTATGTTAACATATATACAGACTTGTGATAGGTATTCATCCTCGAGATCGTCTCGAAAAACAACTTAGACCAGTGCATACAAATACAATGATTTAATCCTTTTACAAAACAAACCTACATTTCCCACATCACTAGACCATTCTGCAAAACACACCGCATTTCCGCCACATCATTAGATCAATCTAAAAAACAAACCTACATTTCCTCCACATTATTAGATCATTCTGCAAAACACACCGCAGTTCCTCCACACTATTAGATCAACCAAAAAAACAAACCTACATTTCCTCCACATCATTAGATCATTCTTCAAAACAAACCCACATTTCCTCCACCTCATTGGAATATTCCACAGAGCACACGACATTTCTTATTTCATTAGAATATTCCATAGAAGGTTGAATTTCGCAGCACCACATAGGCTTATACCTACGTTTCCTTCCTGTCGTTAGATCAACTTACAGTCAAGTGGATATATTTAGTTGCCAACGCCACTTTTTCTATGCTTTAGAGCAGTGTTTTTCAAACTTTTTTAGCCCAAGGACCACTTCATCTTCGAATTTTTTTCTGAGGACCACTAAACAGAATTCCATTGTAACATGCTCTCAAAACAGGCGATTTTATAAACCAGTGCCTAGTTTAAGTCATCTTGGGGGGGGGCACTATGAGGGGATGGCGGACCACTAGTGGACCACATTTTGAGAATCACTGCTTTAGAGGACTGAAAACAAAACAAAGGCTGTGTGCGGCAACACAAAAAGAAATATATGCTTTGTGACATAAAAATTTGAACATTTCTGCATTAAAACTACTACAATTAAGTGGAGAGATGAAATTCTCAACCCTGTTTTTTGCCATCAAGTTCCAACGTGGCATAATGATGACAATCTCGTTGCACCTGAAGTTAAAGATCGCTGCATCCAAGTTTTTTGATCAGTTTTGGGCGTCATCTAGCGTTTGTGATTTAATCATAAACTTAAACTGTGCGTTATAAAAATTCATTCAGCCATGCACCAATATAATGCTTTTGCTCAACACCTTATTGCAGTGCGCTTGAAACTTTTTCCAAATTATACAGAATAACAATTGCTTAACGCGAGAATAACAGCGTAAATAAAATATATCGGTTTTACTGCTTCGGAAAGGACGTGTTCAAGTTGCAAATAAACCGTAAGCTAGCTGTGCTTTAATTTTGTAACCAAACTTAACCGTTCCCGCCACCTAGCGTCCGAAACATCTCTTGCTTTTTAGTGCAAAACTTTGCATTAGATCTGGCGTAAAATGACAATGACAAGAGTATACACCCAGTTAACAGGTTAGTTAATTACAGTAAGCAGCCACAACGCGAATACACATAAAAACCGTTTACACATAACTAAATAATCACAACACGCACAAAACAAAACTGACAAGATATTGAAGTTTCTAGTGTTTCTTTTAGAAGAGGGCTTTCTAAAATGCAAGAAAATGAATCTAGACTTTTTCACTTTGACCATTTTTAGGCAGCACATCTAAAAATACAGGGTCGTGCGGATCGCTCGGATTACCTAGATGACGCTGAAATGAAATGCCAGTAGTGAATAAAGCATTTAAATAGGTCGAGAACTTGGCCAAATGGTATAACATCTTCGACCCGTGCTCAGCCATAAGTTAAGTGTAGTAAATATATATTGATGGAATTTCGAAAATACAGTGATCGGTGGGAGACCTACCCTAAGCAATATAATATGCCTCTAAAATATTTAATTATTATCATTTACATAAGGTATTGCCTATTGCCATTTGAAAACTGTTGTAAATTTTGTTTTTGACTTTTGCATGTTCATGGCATAATTTGTTGATACAAAGTGTCAGTTTCAATTAAAAAAAAATTGGAATCCGTCGTCTTCAACTGTCACCGTTTTATTGTCGGACAATTATGGATGATCATAAGCGAGGTTTCCAAAACACACGTCATTATTTACACAGCCCAAATAAAATACACAACATCAGCACAATAAATCATAAAAATGCACAAATGCAACTTTGCCAACTGGTTTAAGATCCGAGTTATAGTTATACAAATACACAAAACGTTTAATGACAAAACGCTTAGCTGTTGGCAAAAAACATGTTAACAGGTCAACATTCAACATGTACTCGAACTGTGGTTACAATAACGGAAATTGGATGGGCAACGCACATAAACTTCTACACACCAGGGCACAAAGTGTAACGCGTGTTAATCTAACCTAACATATGTACAGTCTTTTGTTAGGGCGTGTTATGCTGTTTATACTAAACATGTGACCTAATCGTGAACGCCCAATCCCCCAAGTGATGGCTGTTTTAGCATCTGCTTGGCCTTAGTTATGTGTTGCAGTCTTTCATTTTCGTCGTCAAAGTCAGTTGCCTGCTGAAATACTTGGATTGTCCAAGACAACGCTTCAGCTCCTTTGTCTTGGCGGGATAGCATGAGGTACGTGGCACCCAAGTTGTTGGAAAATATGCCGTACCACTTTCTTTGGGAGACCTCATCGCCGTAAGTATTTCTCAAAAACTTTAACGCACTCTCAAGCAACTGTGCTCTTCCTTCGTCGTCATCGGCGTATAGCAGCAAAATCTCCATGCAGTGGAATGTGGCGATTCTGATCTGAATGAGATTTTTGTGGATGTCTGCGCTTGGGGCTGTTTGCTGTATGTGTTCGAACAGCGGCCATACCCCCTTTATACAGTATCGCCTTAAAAATGGTTTAACTGCCTTGTTGTTTTTAGAGGCCTTTCCGGCAGCTTCTCTTAGAACGGTCATGCATTTCAACTTGTTGGCAGTGTCATGAACAGTAAAGATGTTCATGTCTGCAATTTTAGCTGCGACAAGGCACAACAAGATGGCTTCAAATGGTTTGCCATCTTTTTCCACTGTCTTTTCCGCCAGGCGCAAAACGCTTTGAAACGTTTCACCCATGTTTTGGACCAGAGAAACGACTTTGTCGAATACTTTGTCGGCCTGTTGATCACGGTTGGTAAGCATCAAGCTGAGACAGTACTGTATCAGGAATCTAATATCTCGCTTGTCATGATCGAACTGGTGAACTTTTTCATGAACACCAAAAGCCTGGTGCATAACTCCGGTGCTGTGTATGGCTTCTATTGTCTCTGTACAAAATAAATATTGAAGTATATTTCAGCAATCAGAGATAAGAACCGGATCCGAGGTCACAGCGACCAACGTGATGCTGCGTGGTTTTAAGCTCAGCCCCCGCTCTCACATAACCCTCTACACGTTTGGTTAATTATATGAACCAATTACTGTTTCCACAACCCCTTGTCCCAAATGTTTTCGTGTGCTGGTTTACTTGTCAAAAATTCTGCTTCTAGATTTTCTTTGTCACCAAACATTATCAGTATTTGGCTTGAGAAGAGAACACCCCTGCGACATTTGTCACATGTTTTCAGGCAAGTGAAACAAGCGAAGCGTGTCAGTTGCCTTTTTTGTGTTGCGCGCGTGTTGCATTGTAGTTTTTGACTTACACGTCATTCGATTATTCGCGTTCGAAACAAACAGCCGCTACAATATTATGTTT
>QXVZ01003423.1:0-18737 GCA_008931825.1 Phallusia fumigata
ACCTGTTAATAAAGGGGCATGTACTATTTCCATATATTTGTGCTAAAAAATATAAATATTCTGTGTTTAGGCTTCAAAGTGGGGTTAGTGTTACTTAGAAATGTGTTGTACTTACAGCATAAAAGTAAATTGTTTAGCTTGAAGAACAGCATGTTTAAAATCCACCTTATATGTATCAAAGTCTATTTTGTGAAGGTTTTTTGTTCAATGCTAAACAAACCGGTTCAATTTTCAAAGTTTGTAATTTACCAAATGTCTTTGTAACTCGTCGCAATCACTAGATGGCCAATTTTTAAAAAATCTTTACTAGTATTTGTTTTTATCAACCCTAACATACATAACTTACCGCCCCAGAGGAGTGCTTTCCCCAAATGAAGAAGTTAAGGAAGAATGCAACCATTGCACAAATTCCAGGGTACAGCAGAGCGGTCTGTATTGCTGCCCGCTTCCACAGTTGGCCTTTCAAGCTCTTGTACAGACGGCCAGCATAGTAACCACCAAAAATCCTGATGATATAATTGAACCGTTGATAAAATTTCTACAGAAAACTCACAAAACACAGGTGGCGTTTTTGTAACATTTCTGAGTAAAAGGGGAGCTACATTCTTTACTAATTGCCTAGTTACACATTATGCACCGATTTAAACGAAGGACAAAAAACTTCTACCCCATAAGTATGAAGAGCACAAAAGAAGCTGTGAGCAATGATCCCCTGCTTGATGGTGATAACATTCCCAACATGGCCACAATAATGGTTACCAATGCCATGCCAAACAGCTGCACTCCAGCTCCAATGAATGAAACCAACAACATTATCTGCAAAAACATGTTTTTAATATACAATACCGTAGTAAATTGAGCACAAGTGTACAAGTACATCACAACCAAACTAAAATTATCAGCTTGCTGCAAATGCTAATCATACTACATTGTGTTGTCTAAACTCTATAGTGGCATATGATTTGAAACCCTAATCCTAAGATTTAGTTAACATATGTATTTACCAATATATCAATTAAAATAGTTAAATTTTAGCAATCATTGTGACACAGTAGCTTACTCTCTTAGGAGGACGGAAGACATCCCCATGCACAAGTTTCCATCCAGTTTCTTCCAATGCATCTTCCAGGTCATCATCCTCACGGTTGTATTGTGCAATATCTCGACGTAAAGTGCGCACAATAATCATAGCCAACACACCTGAAATTGAGAATGGTGTTTGAGTTGCTGAAAAATTTTAAAGACAAGCTACCCAGACTTATATTTTGACATTCTNCAATTAAAATAGTTAAATTTTAGCAATCATTGTGACACAGTAGCTTACTCTCTTAGGAGGACGGAAGACATCCCCATGCACAAGTTTCCATCCAGTTTCTTCCAATGCGTCTTCCAGGTCATCATCCTCACGGTTGTATTGTGCAATATCTCGACGTAAAGTGCGCACAATAATCATAGCCAACACACCTGAAATTGAGAATGGTGTTTGAGTTGCGGAAAAGATTTCAAAGACAAGCTACCCAGACTTATATTTGGCATAGTTCTGTCCATTTATGCTAAATATATACCTATATTTAGAAATTTTTAGTAACAGACAGAATACAAGCATATCTAGCAATATACTACTTTTTTGTTGACCATGTGTTAGTAATGTTTACAAACCTGCCAGAAACAGAACAACAACAATTGAGTTGACAATTGAAAACCAATGGATCTGCACATCTCCCATGCTCAAGTAGGTATCCCATCGTGAAGCCCAATGAATTTCACTTTTCTGTTGTTACAAAAGCATATGTGTTACATAAATTATGCTAGGCTGGAAATAATATAAATATTCGGATATATACCTTCCAGTTAATGTCATACGAAAATTTGAGTTTTCTGGTTTTGGTAGTCACAAGTTGCTTTGCAGCGGTTTCATCAACATGACAAGATTTCTCCTTATCTTGGGTGACCACAGATATATCAACACTTTTTGGGACCACTTCAAACCCAACGACCCTGTATGCATCTTCATCGATTGTTTTGCTGAACCTGTGCAAAAAATCAAATGTTTTTATGTTAGAAATGCAACACAAACAAAAATATACTTTCAAATAGCTAAAAGTTACACTAGAATTCATTTACTTAAACAAATGCAATTTTATAAATATTCGAAGTAAAAGAAATGGCCTTCTATTAAAAGTATTCTAGTTATTTAAGTTCTTTTGGCCCAACAAATGGGGTTCTGATGTTAACTCTAATCCTAAACCGTCTATTGCTAAATAAATAACTTCCTATTGCTAAATAAAACAACAGTCTACAACAGCATCATTACCTAGAAGCTGGAATAATACAAAAAAACACAGGAAAACCATAACTTACAATAACGTAATTGACAAGTGATTATAGATGTATGATCCGTCATCTCCAGCATATCCAAGTTTAAAGCCGTGCTCGATTTGATTTTCGTTATTTTCCAAAGTCCATTTAGTAGCAGCAGGCAAATTGTCCGCAAGCCTGTACACAAAATGAAGAAGTTAACTACAATATGTATATTTGAGTATATGCAGCCAGTCCATAAGTTTATACTGAACAACAAATATCCACCCTGTTTTACATGTATTTTAAACAAGCAACTCTCACAGGTGGACAGAATATTCATCTTTGATTCTTTGAATGATAGTACTGGCCATCTTTTCATCGAATTCAGATTCGCATATTACTGTACACTCCTGATTTGTATCCATCTTTGCCAAGTAAGGTGTGTTGACTATTCTGTCACCACGCAAAACTTCACCTGAGCACAGAAATTACAGGATGTATAATTTTGCCAAGCCTATGTTCAGCACTGGTAACTTTGTTTGTACAAACACATGTAGATATTTTAATGACAGTGTTCAATTTAGCACAGTTTACAAAAATGTTTCCAGTGGCGTATGTGGCTAAGAGGCAGACTACAGGCTATGGTTGTNTGTTTTTATGTTAGAAATGCAACACAAACACAAATATACTTTCAAATAGCTAAAAGTTACACTAGAATTCATTTACTTAAACAAATGCAATTTTATAAATATTCGAAGTAAAAGAAATGGCCTTCTATTAAAAGTATTCTAGTTATTTAAGTTCTTTTGGCCCAACAAATGGGGTTATGATGTTAACTCTAATCCTAAACCATCTATTGCTAAATAAATAACTTCCTATTGCTAAATAAAACAACAGTCTACAACAGCATCATTACCTAGAAGCTGGAATAATACAAAAAAACACAGGAAAACCATAACTTACAATAATGTAATTGACAAGTGATTATAGATGTATGATCCGTCATCTCCAGCATATCCAAGTTTAAAGCCGTGCTCGATTTGATTTTCATTATTTTCCAAAGTCCATTTAGTAGCAGCAGGCAAATTGTCCGCAAGCCTGTACACAAAATGAAGAAGTTAACTACAATATGTATATTTGAGTATATGCAGCCAGTCCATAAGTTTATACTGAACAACAAATATCCACCCTGTTTTACATGTATTTTAAACAAGCAACTCTCACAGGTGGACAGAATATTCATCTTTGATTCTTTGAATGATAGTACTGGCCATCTTTTCATCGAATTCAGATTCGCATATTACTGTACACTCCTGATTTGTATCCATCTTTGCCAAGTAAGGTGTGTTGACTATTCTGAACTTCACCTGAGCACAGAAATTACAGGATTTATAAGTTTGCCAAGCTTATGTTGAGCTGTATTTTGGCACTGGTAACTTTGTTTGTATAAACACATGTAGATATTTTAATGACAGTGTCCAATTTAGCACAGTTTACAAAAATGTTTCCAGTGGCCTATATAGCTAAGAGGCAGACTACATGCTATAGTTGTTGAACTATTAAAGTTTAATTAGTTTATTTTTTGAGAGAAATTGGTTGGCAGCATTTCTTATAAGTTTAAGTTTCAGACAATCTCAAACCCCCTAAAATGGTTGCTAAAAGTTAGACAAACTTCTAATTGGCCTCATCACTACATGTGGGCCATGGAATAAAAATTGGAAAAACACTGTTCTTGTGTTGCACTGTAACAACATTTTTTGACATTAGTACTAGAGTTCCTTCCTGGGAATGTTTCGACGGGAAATTTCCGGGATTTCCCGACAAAATTAGGTTCCTGAATCCCGGGAATTTTGTTTTTAAATCCCGGGAATATAGCAACAATGCAAAACTAACTCAGAAGTGGGTAATTTTTTATCTGTTATACATCANCGACAAAATTAGGTTCCTGAATCCCGGGAATTTTGTTTTTAAATCCCGGGAATATAGCAACAATGCAAAACTAACTCAGAAGTGGGTAATTTTTTATCTGTTATACATCAAAAAAATGACCCTTTTATGTATTTTTTTGTTAAAATTGACATTAATTATCACTTGAGTAGCTTTTGTTTTCAGTTTAAAATACACATGTGCGACGACTTGCAAACAAAAAATTTATTTATTTTTGAAAATTTTAGCGGGCTTGTAGCATCGCAAAAGTGATGTTACATGACAAATCCTGCTAAATTAGATGTTTTTAGCTAACATAAACTAATTTTAGTCATGGAAATAAGGTAAATAGGCACGAAAAAATCAGCAAAAATATTTGTGTCTGGATCCCAGGAATACCCGGGAAATTTGTTTTTTATTTTCTGAATCCCGGGAATGAAAAAAGCCGGGAAATAGAGGAACCCTAATTAGTACATTAAACAACTCAATCAACTAAACTTTGAACAAACCAAGGTTTTCCGTTTTGTATTCCACAGTTTCAGGCTTGCAAAATGGAAGTGAGTAGTACTCATATGGCAGTTGAGTTTTTGAACTGGTCATTTTGACAGCCTGTAAAAATTGATAAAAACAGATTGTTTTTGTAACTCGTACATTTTAAACTTTTTAGACTTTCTTACCTTGATTTCCACATTTTCACCCTTTTTGAATTCCACAGGGGCAACTCCTGGGACATAGAATGACGCTGCATGACGAACAACAAACAGCAAACAAACAACAATCAAGTTTGAAAATCTGGACCTCATACCTCCAATCAATGAGACTAATTTTATTGAAACACCTGAATGACATAAATTTCTGTTCAAATGGGCTGCATGGTATTTTACAAGCAAAAAAATTGGCTTGCAAAAAATGTATTTCTGTGAACATTATTTGGTTTTTCTCAGACAAAATTCCTTTTACTGTAAGCATACATATTTTTGCAATAAACTGATTTTGCCTAAAATAAACTAATTTGTTGTTTTGATGCAACCAAATCTATTCTTTGCTCGTCAAGTTTTGCTGAAATGTGGTTTTGGATATGATACATTGGGTATTTGGGTGTGCAAAAACAACAAAGGTACGAATCCGAATATTCAATTTAGTCTTCAAAAAAGAAACATACACACGTTCTTTGCACAAACTAAATAGCACTAAGTCTCAATAGCACCAGATACAACTGACCAATTTCTCTCTGAAGCATTATGAACCTTTTTATTGACGCCCATAAACGAAATATCCTTAAACCAGTTTGACGTGTTCGTTCGAGCCAGTCAGCAGTTTTAAATAGAAATCGTATTAAAAGGGAGTTATATGACAACCGCCAGACAACATTTATTTGTCAAAAATATTTCTCAAAAAATACTGTTATTATTAATTATTCCATACGTTCATACTAAGGGTTATAGTTCGTATTTAAACCTGTATATATATATATATACATATATACATATATATACTTGGATTGCGACAAAGACAAAAGTAAAAAATAAAACACGGAAAATTTCAAACAGTAAGTTTTAAACTTTTTAACTATTTCAAAGTGTCTCTACTATTGTTTTTTTTTGTTACGTAGTTTGGAGAAACATATGCCTACAAAAATGCATGTTAATGAACCTTTTGTATTAACTTTTGCGCTTTTGACCCGAATTTTTTTTATTTTATAGCGATGATCGGTCAACCATAAAACACCAAACATAAACGTCACTCGAAAGCGAAATGTGGTTGAAAAATAAAAAAATTAGTTTGTTGTGTTTAATTCGATGTCATTGTCAAGATTAAGGACAACTTGCTGTGTCAATTAACTTACTATTAAGAACAAAAATACCCTGTCCATTACCTCTACGAAGCTCTTGTTACCTACTTATCCGTAAACTGGTAAGCCAACGTGCCACACATTTTGATTAGCCGTAATCATGTCATGCAGATAACCATTTTTATACTTAGCTGCAACAACTAAATGTCTGCCTGTAAATTTGTTTTGCTCGTTTTTTTAACAAAATAAAAACACACACTGTGTGTAAATTCCACTTTATTGCAACAGTTCAGTGATTTCAGTTAAAGTTTAGCCTAGCCCTAGGCCTGCCTTTACAAATCGTTTCTAAACTCTTAGTATACAAAAGTTGTCTTGTATAGTGGTTGATTTGTGTAGCATATCTAATAAGTTTCCGGCACAATCCAAGTAGTTTTTTTTTACAGTTTTTCAACTGTTCTTAATCAAAGGCTCAGAAATGCCTGATCTTTTGTGACAGAAGAATTTGCAGAAGGTAAGTCATGCCCCTTTAGAGTAGAAACAACTTGCAATGCAAAACTTTTTATGATAGCTTCCAAGTCTGTTGCAACATTTTGTTAAAAGTCTGATATTGTCACAAATAGGTTCTTTCAAATATATTTTGTATGTATTACTCTTGCAGAATTGAGATCACTTTTACATTACCAGACACATTCAAACAAGAAGGATTTTTTTGACATTGACAGGTATGTTTTGTAAGAAATAGATAAAAAGAAAAACATTTCTTTTCTCTAATTTCACAAACACAAAGTTGCCTACTGTGTCACAAGTCTCGAATAAACATGTTGGTCATCACTGTTTGCAAAATCTTTTTCTTTTGTTCAGGATTTTCACCACCAAAACAAGATGAATATGTTAAGACTTGAGTCTTACCTATCACCTTTCTTGCTGAGCTACTTGTCGAAATACATCAAAGACATCGAACCCCAGAACCTTCAGTTTTCGTTGTGGGGTGGAGATGCCGTCCTGCACAATGTAAAGTTCAAGCTGGATGCATTAGACAATGAACTGCTTGGAGCTCCATTCAGCTTCGTTAGTTGTCAAGCTCAAGAACTGAAAATGCATGTTCCTTGGAGTAAACTAGCTTCAGAGGCAGTTGTTATCACTTTGAACACAGTTGAATGTGTGCTAAAACTACAATGTTCCAAGCCAGACAAGAAGCCCACTAAAGAAGAATATAATAAGCCTACCACTCAGCCACAGCCGTCATATGTTGACGGTCTGATCACTAAAATTAAAAACAACATAAACATAGTGGTCAACAACTTGATTTTGAAATACATTGAGGATGATTTAGTTCTCTCTGTAAACATACAAACAGCCAAATATCATTCTGTTAATGAAACATGGCAACCTGCTTTTATTGACTTAAGTGAAGACAGCACTTCACTTCGACGAATTTTTGAAATCAAGGACATGACAGTGTGTCTGGACCGGCGAAGCACAAGTGGCCGTGTGGAGTCCTATGAGGATCCAATGCTTTTTCGCTGTCACATTATTATGCGCCAACATTCTACATATCCTTCACACACTTCTAGAAAGCCTTCAGCTACAAAATATGACATCATGATTGAAAGATATGACCTAACAATCAGTGAAACACAGTTACCTGCATTTCTTCGCTTATTACAGCTCTGCTTGCATATCTATTATGGCACTATTCTTATCACAAGAATGCGGATCGCTGATTCTAATGCAAGTGACCAAGATGACCAAAATCAACAGGGATGGGCTTCTTGGGCATGGTCATATGTACCAGCCATTGTGAATTATGATGAACTAGATGAGGTTGCTGTTCGCAATCCCATCATAGCATTTGGACTCTACATCAAAAATGTTGTGATCAGTTTTAAACCATCTCTTCTGGTCAGTGGGGTGCAAATGCGCCGGTCACACTCATCAAACTCAGAACCAATTCTTCAAATGAATGCACAAGGGTTTAGTATTGAGCTGGTTGCTAAAGGCTTGGAGTTTTTTTCTTGTGATACAACAGTGGCTAAATGCTGGATGTATTGTAGCAAAGGAGCACATGCAGTAGCTAGGCAAAACTTTGCAGCTGTACAGGAGGAGTTTGGGGACAACAGTGTTTTGCTTGGATATGCCAGTGGATCAATGCTGGGATTTTCAGCCAACTCATTATTTGATTTTCGGTCACCTGAAAACAACAATGTGCCTTTTGACTACCCTTTGACAAAAGATGCCTATTTTGCTGAGGAAGCACAGAATAATCCAAAAGCATTTGTCGCTAAATATCTCTACATAGCAGCTGATGGTCGCAACCAAGAAACAGCTGAGGAAGAGAATTTTAACGACTACCTAAGACACATAAAACTCACAGACGTGTCTGAATGGAACAATGTTCGTGAAAGGTCGTGGAAGACTTTTGTAATTGGAGGAAGCGAAAGCAAAATTTTAGCTGGCAGCCATTTTGTCACCTGCTTTGATGTCCTAAAAAGATGGGCTGAAAATCACACTTTTAAAAGTTATCCACTTGCTGTGAAGCATCACGTTAAGAGGCCAGAAAAACTTGATGAAATGAAGATTTTACATTTTGTGCCGGCCAGAAACGCAATGTTTAAACTCCAGAATTTCGCCATTATGTTTCCAGCTCTACACCTCCAGCCACACAGCTACGTGACAAAGCAGTTTAATCGCATTGATCTGTTGGCTAAAGGTAGTGCAACACACCCTCATGTGCATACGGATATGTATGGTGCCAGGCTCCCGTGCATAACAGTGTTTATTCCTAGTTCTAGTTTTACTATGAAACAGCCAATGTATGCACATCATCTTGCCGCATATCTATCTTACTTCCATTCTCCACCAACAAAACTCATGCAAACCTGCAACACTTGTTATTCGGGCAACTTTGATTCTGTGCAGTTCAAGCTGAGTTCTGTAATAGTTGATCCAGCTGTAGAAACTGACATAAAATGTGCAGGATCTGTTATTGGTGAGTTAAAATCTTTTCTTTTGGAATCATATTGTTTACAAGGAACTGAGCACTGGGAAGACCGACTCTCTATGCTTCACACCCAAGTAAAATCCTTTTTAAATGAAATAGTGGTTTCAGCATCTCCAGCACAACTTGAGATGGTCTGTCATGTTCTCGATTCATGGCTGCAAGTCTTTCAAACAGGCAAGGTTGTTGACCAAGTGTTAGATGTTTGCTTTCTGGAACAGGTATTTGATGCCCAGTGTCCTGATATATTCTTGTTGTCTTTGAATGGCATAATTGCAGAATGTAACACCACATTTTTAAACATGTCAATAGCCACTGCTGTTAAAAACATCAATGTTACATGGCACAAGGCCAATGGAGATTTCATTCCTCTTGCAAAAACTGCAGGAATTTCTGATGCAACAGTTGTAGACTCCCCAACATGTAATGAAAAAACAAACTGGCTTGCTGTATATTTGCAGATTCCTTCTACTGACACTGGGGATGGATGCATCCTTGTTCACATGCACCAGCTTCACGTTTTGGTGGTGAATGATTTATGGAGGATTGCTGCCCTTTTACCAAATGTCATTCCAAAACACTTGATTCCAACTCTACTTGCTGAAACATCCTCCACTGCAGGTGACACATCTCATCAGCATGGCCACCTGGATCTTAAGAAAAGATTTGTTGTCCAGTTTCGTTGCAGAGGCATCAAAGTGTGTATAGCTAGCAAGGAGAGTAAGAGGATTGATTTTTCCCCACCGTCATTTGAAAGCACGTCTGGTTTGCACTTGTGTCTTCCAGAACTGTCAGTGTTTACCTCTGGACATAAACAAGTGACGATTGTGCCTCAACTTCTTGTGGCAGGAATTTCGGTGAACAAATACTCTGAATTTGGAACCTTCAACTTTACCATGGAAAGGGCAGAGGTGTTTACAGTGCTTGGTGAAAAGGCTGACCAAAAACGCAGAACACTACATATTGCCCATGCATATTCTGCTACATGCAGATTGGTGGTTACTCCACCAAAAAAAGAAACTACTGTTCCAAATTTTGCAATCCATTTGGATGTTGAACCAATTGAAATCAAAGTTTCCCAGCCCCAAGTTGAAATGTTGGCCAAACTTAGTATTTTGGCATTAACCACTATTGGATCTATGCAAGCCAATTGCATGGTGCCTCCAATGTTCAACAAAGCTCCAAACCAGGACAATGCAGTACAGCTTTCGAATGTGTCTGATGTGCCGGCAACTACACAAATAAGGGATGATTCCAAATCGAATTTGAGTGCACTGGTAAACTCTGAAGTGCCCAAGAAAGTTTCATGCACTGTCTGGCTGCAATGCACCCTATCCCGGTTCACTTTTTCAGTGTACAGTCTAACACATAGCAAAACTACTTTTACTGTTGAGGATGTAAGCCTTTCTTTGGATTACCAAAATGTGTATTTGAAGTTGATGTCATGCTGTTCTGGTTGTACCGTACACCACCTTTTAAGAGTAAACAGTGAATGGAAGGAATCCAATAGACTAGGAATCCTTTTAACTCCGATCTTTGCCAAACTACCTGTGCTGGTTCGGACATACAGTCCAACAAAACTGTCACATGCAAAAACTGAGAGCCGTGAAACTTTGCAGCAGAGGAAATTTTGTGAGGTTACTTTCACACAGGCTCTCACTGCTGACTACCAACGGCACTTGCAGGATGAATCGCATGACAGCTCAGACGTTGGTAACTCTTCAGTTGTGACCAACAGCGAGACTGCTCCCCCTGTCAATCTACGGCAGTGTGTCAGTGAATTAATATGCTCAGTCCAGGCTTTCGATTTCCTGATATGCCCTGAAGTTTTAGCTGACCTTTTTCCTGTTTTTACTCCAATCCTTGGCATGTTTGGAGTCCTCAACCAGTCCAAGAAACAATCCACCACAGAGAAACCTAAAAATTTGGAAATGCCTGTTCTGTATTTTATGCTGGCTGGAGCAAGAATATTTCTACCGAGCGCAACTGCCAAATCCCCTCTTGACGATGTGCTGATTATTTGTTTAAGCAAACTGGAAGTTAATCCAAATCCACCTAACCCACTAACAAGATTAGTATTGGCCCCAGCAATCTACAAGAAAGCAGGCTCCTCTGGGCTGCTGCAGAGCGTGGGGAGTGCATTGGAGGACAAACAGCTTGAATTATCGCTTGATGATATCAGTGTTGGAACAACTAGCTGGAGTGAAGTTTTGACCTACCTTAAGCAACCAATGCCATATGAGAACCCAGCTCTACAGTGGAACATGACTGGGAAAGTTGAACCCCTGAAAGACCCACTTTTTCATCCCGTTTTGCAGGAGTTTGACTTTCAAATCACTGTTGCTCCCTCAATTTGGTACCGCAACAAACAACAGAAGTGGATAATTGTATGTGCACCCTCTTTTGAAGCAAGTTTTGCCAATGACGTCGTCCTGCATTTCACCAAAATGCAACTAGATGCTGTAACAAACCTTTTAACAGATTGGACACAAATGTATATTAGCACCTTTCAAACAGACATGACCATTCTAAAAAGTCCACGCGACCATGATACCCCAGACGACAGTGGTTTAAGTGTAGGTAGTGCTTCACATGTTACTGAAAAACCTGTTGTACCCACAACAGTAGGCTTGGTTGGTGATGGTCTTGTGGCTGCTCACAATGTCAAAATCTTAGTGTATCAGTATCTTGTGACCCAGCACAGTACAGAGGTGAAACCAATGTGTGTTTTGGAAATGTGCGAGCCCTCCGTAGTTGTTCACGTGTCTCGAACACAGCAAAAACTGGAGCTTCAGTTTCATGATGTTGCCATGAACTTAGCAGAAGAAAATTCGAAGGAAGTGTTTTCCTCAGACAAGGGTCTAAAATTTCCTATTAATTTTATTGAAACAAAGTCTGGCGACAATGACAAAAGAACTGGAGTGCCACCTTCTCTGTGTACAATTAGCGTGCAACATTTCCTAACTAGCAAAGCCACCATTCAGGCAAAGATTGGCCGACCAGTCAAAATTTCGATGCAGTCTGCATTGTTTCATGTTCTTAAAGATTTACAAAGTTTTGTTGTGACCCCAAAACCAAGCACTGCCTCTCGTGCAGAACCTGCAGTAAAAGCTGAAAGCCTACTCACTCAAATACCTGCATTTTCAATGGAAACAAAACAGATTGTCCTTGAAGTTAATGATTCCGAAAATATTCTTCGTGCCTCACTTTCAGATCTAAAGGCGAACAGTCACATCACAAATCACAAAGTGTTGGGATCTGGAACCGTCTGCAATGTATCTGTGAGAATAAAAACACCAAAAAGTGACTTCAAGCCAATGCTTTGTCCTGTTACACTGCAGGCAAACTTTTGTGTCAATACTGTGAGAAATATGCAGCAAGCACTAGTCAATGTGCTGCTTACCTTGTCTCCCACACATGTGTCTGCGAGCAAAAGTGCCTTGTCAAGTATAAAGAGTCTCAAGCGAAATGTCCTAGCATGGATTAAGGACTTGCTGCATGAAAGTCCTCATTTGGGCTCCGAAACTGTCTCTGCAGTATCATCAGACTTTGATGATAAAACTGTTTGTATGACAAGCCATGACGACCTTCGTACAGGAAATTATACCTACGTTGTGGCGAATGGCCAAACACCAGTGGCGAACCAGATAGTGTTTTCAAATGAACCTAACATGTGTTCAATGGCTTGGTGCTATGAAAAGCCTCATGCCATAAGACATGTCTATATTACGCCGATTCCATTCAGCAACTCAGAAAGTGATGTTATCAACTGCCAACTTGAATGCTTTAATGAAACCAAATCAGCTTTTGAACTTGTGCGGGAGTTTCAATTGTCAGAGTCAGAACATGTCGACTTTTACCTCTTTGATGAATCAACTCCTTTTCACCAAGTTGTGAGCTCATGCCAATGGCGAGTTTTAATTGGCAGCTCAAACATGAGCACTGTGTCACCGATGTCCCTGGCTGCTGCGATGCAAGTGGAAAGTATTTTTAACACCAAATTCGTTCCCAATTTCACAGTGCAGCTCATTACTGATGGAATAGAACTTAATCTATCAGATAATGAAATTGAATGTGCAAGAGTAAAACTCGAGGGTACAGATGCCTCTGTAAGGCTGTGGTTTCATGATAATGACATGTTGAGTGTTGTAAATGGTTCCACAGATTGCTCTTTAGATGTCATAGACTTTACCAACCTTACTTGGCTCCCAGTTCTTCTACCAAACCACTTCAAAGCAAACATCAAAAAGGATGTGGATTCAGTAGACTGCCACTTTGCTTGTGATGATGTCACAGAATTAAATGTAAGTCAAAAAATTGTGCATGCATACAGTTGCATCCAGGAAGAGTTATTTGGTTTTCACTCTGCACCTGTGCAAAAAAGCTGCATAACGTTATGCAACAACACACTGGAAACCTTGGTGTTTGGCCAGGCTCTTACTGATGAATATCTCCCCCTGCCACCTAGATCAACTGTTAACTACTACTGGAGAACCCATAAAGTTGATTTGAAGCTTCATGTTACAATAGAAGGAATCCCCGACTGGAACTGGACAGATTCATTTTCAATTGCTAAGCAGGATCATTTTACCCTTGATATCGACCAATCAAAATCGATTATTGTGTCTGTGCAGAAACAGGATACAGTAAAAACTTGTCTGAATTTTCATGGGCAAACTCGCTTAGTAAACAGAATGCCACTTGAGATGCAGTGCCAGTTATTGTTTGTGAATGAACACAGAGAGGATTACAACATCCTACCCAATTGTGCGATGGAAATTGTGTCTTCTCTTGATGCAGTATCTTCATTATCTTTCAAAGTGCCAAAAACAAACCACGACCCTATGAAGATATGTGTCACAGATTTAGTGAAAACCAATGGCAATACCATGTCTATTCATTTCACAAGCAAGGAAAAGGATATGTTACATTGCCAGGTTTGCTTTCACAAATCCAGGCTCATAGATGTTCTAACTCTAATGCCGCATTTTATAGTACGATCACATTTACCAAAACCAGCTTATTTGCATATCGACACAAGGAGCAAGCAGGTGACTACTTCAATCAAGCTTACAGGCAGCGGTAATGAGGTTCCTCTACTGCAGTTGCAACCCAACACTACTCACCATCTTACTGTGCAGCTTAATGAAAACCAATCACCATTTGATGCAAAAGTGCCCATTCATAGCTCCCTGGTGTACTCAATGGATGAAACCCATGATCTTGATAAGCCTCTTTGCTCACTGGAGAATCACTACCCGTATAACTCACCATCCTATGGAAGTGCAGCAAATGATCTGTGGTCAGCGGGGGATGGTAACATTCATGCGAATCTGTCACTGTACGCCAACTCTCTTTTGATTGAGATTACGCCGTGGTGCTTGGTGGTCAATGACACAAGTGAAGTGATCTGTATCGTGTCTCAAGAAAATGCCACAAGTATTATACAGCCAGGCGATGTGGCAGTCCCTCATCACTTCACTGGATATTTTCATGTCCGTACAAGCAATAGTTCATGCAGTCAAAAGTTTCTGTTGCAGAATGATGCACACACCGACCACCCTGCCAGGATGAACTCGCATCAAGCTGGTCACATACTTTCTGAAAGCATTCACAGCATATATTTGAAGAAACGAAACATGCTATTAGATTTTACTTTGAAATCCTGCATTCGGCATGGCATAAGGATTTTGACAATAACTCCAACATGGTGGTTTATCAATATGTCTACTAATAGGCCACATATTTTGGTCAAGGGCTGTGCTAATCAAGAAGAAGACATATGTTCAGAAAAAAGTACTGCTGTTGAAATCAACACTACATCACCTGTGCCTCTAATTGCTTGGCAAGTGGAAGCATCTGGAAATGATGAGAGTAATGATGAAATAGAAAATCCTAGTCCTGCAGTTGTATCAGCAGAGGAAACATCGTCATCATTTATCTGTGTTGACAATGGTTGCAACAACTCTCGTTTAGAAATGCTTTTTACAGATCGCTCGATTGCATTTTTTGTTAATGGACAAACCGCTGTTGTGTCTGTTGGAGACAACTTCTCAAAACGCTTGGCAGATTTTCACACTTTTGAGAAAGATGGCTGTAACAGTCAAATGATAGTGACTAAACATTCGGAAGATGACCACTACTTCATTGTACTTAATGATCCAACCCATTGCAGATACCAAGTTGAAAACCTAACCTCAACCGACATATGTTTCTCAGAGGTTACTGACCAAATAAATTCTGCTCTTACATACACTGTGCATCCTGGTGGTAGTGTACCGTTTGAGAGCTACATGGATGCTGAAAGCTTTCCGAAATGTCGTCGTATCTACCGCTCAATCAACTTACTGTTTTCTGCCCCTGGTGAAAGGGGCTGTGTAAGTGTCCTTGTTCCAGACATTGAGTACACCACAGATGTTAATGTTCCAGGCCTAGGCAAGAGACAGATCCAGGTGTCTCGTCAGCATGGCAGCATTTTGCTTCAAATCAAAGATGAAAGTGACAATAAAGAAGAACCAGTAGACCCAGAAGAGGGACAAAAATCATTTAACTGTCGTCTAAACATAAATGATTGTAAAATTGTTTTGCTTGATGACATCAGCAACCAGCATCTTCGTACAGATGTTCTCCATGTTTGTTTAAAGGACACGACATTCAAAGCTGTCAGCGACCCGCTGTCAAAGGCTTGGTATGTGCAGTTTGGTCTTGGCGACTTCCAGCTTGACAATCAACTCTTTTCTGCCCCCGAGTTTCCAGTATTTTTATGGTCATGCATGCCATACACAGCGAGTAACTTGGAAAAGGCCCTCCTGGTTGATCTAACTTTAACCGATAAATTGCAACTTGATAATGTTGATGTGCACACAGGTGCTGTTCAACTGAAACTGGAAAGTGTTATGGCCAAAGTCTTGTCATCCCTGTTGCAATCTTATCTTGATTCTGCACGTCTTGGAACTTGTGTAGGTGTCGCATCTGAGGACTTGTTTTCAGCTTCAGTTAGAAATGAGGCAGCATCATTTTGCAATCCTCTTAGGTTTGCAACCTTCACAATACATCCATTTGTCTTGTTGTTAAGTCTAAGAGCTGATGTGAAGTTGTATGTTTCGGTTGACCGCGGCGCTATATCGTTTTCTAAGTTTGTGTGCTGCGACTTGGACACCACCTTGAATGAGCTTACACAAGAAATCGCTCGACACTACATTGCTGATGCTGTGTATGGTGCTGGGTGGATTCTAGGATCTCTGGACATTCTTGGCAACCCTGCTACCACACTGAGAAGTTTCATGCAAGGCGTAACTGATCTAGTGGTTCTTCCATACCAAGGACTTTCTAAAGGACCCACTGCATTTATCGGTGGCTTTGCTCAAGGTGTTTCCTCACTTTTGAAACACTTCTCCTCTGGCACTTTGCGTTCAATCACCAACATTGCCACTGGCATTTCAAGAAACCTTGGCCCAACTCCTGACATTATGCAACAAAGTACTTCAGATGCCAGCGAGATGGGGATTTTGCTGAAACATGTAAGTGAAAGAAACACAGAAGAAAGACAGGGATATGTTGGAGGGATTGGAAAAGCACTTGTCCATGTTGTGACAAGACCAATTGGCGGTGCTGCTGGGATAGTGTCTAAAGCAGGAGAAAGTATTTTACGCAGAGTTGGTCTTGAGGTCTACAAGCAGAGGAGGTTCTCAGCATCATCCGCTCAAACAAGTCTGTGTCAAAGCTCTTTGGCAAAATTTACAAGCAAAGTTGTTGAATCAGATGTAAAATCACCAGCCTCTGTTGTAGCAGTATTGCATGCCAAAATGTTGAGCGTTGACATTAAAGTTGTTCTTGCCCTGACTAAGTCATTTCTGTTCATTGTGCGTCAAGAAGATGAGGCTATTGAGAACAGTCTTCCAATCAAGGACATTGAACTGTTTTTAGAAGATGTTAGCACCAAACAACAATCCGTTGTGTTGGTAATTCAACGGGCTACATCTGTTGCTGTGGAGAAGAAATCAGTTTACAAGGAAAAGGTTGCTGAGTATTTGGGGGTAGAAGAAGAATTAAAACACAGACAAGAAGAAGAATCAAAAGACATTGTAAAATACACCGCTGAAGTTGCAAATTACCCATTAGCCAGAGCTTTTTGTTCCATATTTGATAAAATCAAACCCAAACCCAATCGGTTCCAGTGGTGAACACCATTGTGCTGATAATTTGTGCCTTCTGTGTTGTTCTATGACAGGAGTTCTTAATCAGGGGTTTTGTACCTATGGGGCTCAAGGATGGTTTGCTATTTAAACAAGTGAAAAGTAATTTGCTTTCTGCAAATTACTGGCACGGGAAGTTGTTGGTAATTTTAAACAGGCACTGACATGAAAAAAGGTTAAGAATTACTGTCCTGAGATATTTTAAATCTGCTTGTAGTTAAATGGTAAAATTTGAAACAAATAAATGCTATGAGCTGTTGTAAAAAAAACAAAGTTTGCTTAATAATGGCACTACCATGACATGCTGTGCCTAAAACATATGTTTGTCTACATATGTTTGTAAGCAAAGTTAAATGTGTTATGCCCAAAACTATTTTGTCGTAACCAAACCGTTGCTTCAACTAATTAGTTTACATTTCTTTCACAGTGCACTGCTTGTATTAAAATTTTGTGCAATAATTTTCTCAAGTTGTAGCATGTTTTACTTTTTTTGCCTGTGCGAAATCTATGAAAAAGCCAATTCTAATTGTAATGCTGTATAAAGCACCTGTTTGATCATGATAATATATTTTATAAAACACAACAATCGCAAAACAGGGAAACATTTCTGCCACAGTTGTCTTTACACAATTACAAAAACCAACTATTTAAAGATGATTTTGTTCTCAGTTCATATATTACAGTTTAAAAGAGGTGGCTAAATACTTCAAATGTACTAAATTTTGCTTTTCTCTGAAGTTACCACATATTGTAAATACATTTGAAACTGAGTTAAATATGCATGTGTTTTTTAACCTTGGTATTGCATTCCAACTGTAGCCCATGTACTCTGAACTAATAGTGCCATCACTGTTAGACATTTGCCAGCTGTAAAATATTGTTTTTAGCACTTCCATTTTCCCTGGAATTGATTAGGAAAGACCCATTACTTGTAACAAAACTTGAATAAAATGGTGTTTCCTGTAGTCAAAGTGTTTTGTTTTCAATGGGTGTTCCTGTTCCAACTTATGTTAGTGCTTTTTTGAAAAAATGTATGGCACAACTGTTTTATTTTCGAACAACCATTTTCACTTTTATTGTATTTTCACAAGCCAACAGATACAAGGGCAAAATGCAAATTTAGTAGAAATTGTGCAGTAAACGTTATGTGCATAAGAACCCATAGATAACTAATGTACTATGGATATAGGACACCACCTATTACATTTTATGGTGCTCAATGTTTTATACAGTGTTGTTCCATAATTGTTCTTTCGAAAGTGTGAACTTTCCTTTGTTTTTCGTTTTGCAAAAGTATATTTTATTTATATTCAGGAGTGTGTGTGTAGGGTTACAATACACTGTTGTTATGGGATTTGACTGGATTTCATTCGCATATGCAGCTACTGTGGCTTCTGGTGGAATTATTGGATATGTAAAAGCTGGTAAGAAAATCTGTTTTCCAATAGCCTTAGGTAACTTTGATTGTCATATCATGGTCATAAATAATGCTCGATACATATTTAAAGAAACTGTTGAACACGAT
>QXVZ01003428.1:0-11370 GCA_008931825.1 Phallusia fumigata
ATTATTCAGATGACATGACATGTGATCAACGGGATTTCAACCGAATAATGCATGACGACAAATATGCAAACTGTTTTCTGTTGTGGAGAGCTGAAGAAGTTGAACCTGCTGTCAACCTGGCTCTGACTGTTTTAAAGTGGAGAAAGGAGAGGGAAATCTATGGTAAATTGCTTAATACACAGTGACATAATTAACTTCAGCAGTTGTCAAAGAGCTTTATCAAGTGTCTGCTTTCAACGTGTTTACAGGACTTACACCCAATGTGATCTTGAGCTATTAAACCTATGTTTCAGCATGCCACCGATTTTTAATTACTAACTGGATCAATCAAGATTTAATTAAATTGTGTCAAAAACACAGTAATATAGGACTTTTTAATAGGGCAGGCATAAATATTTGTTTATTGGTCTTGAGTTAGAATATTTTGCAACAAACTTTGGTGTGATATTGCCTGTTTCAAGGGGCACAGTATGACAAGTTTGTTTCTTGTTTGTTGTTGACATAATTATCATCCCTTTGGAACAGGTAATGCTGCAAGTTTAACCATGCCAAGTGCAGTTGTTTCTATTTGGTTATTTTTTATTATTCTTGTCATAGACCTAAAAGCCGACGATTTTCCTGATGAAATTATTAGTCGTGGAATTATTTGCACTCATGGAAAAGCAAAGGATGGCTCATTAATTGGTATGTTATGCTAAATTTTTTTTAACCATTAAAGTAAACTGCAAAATTGTTCAAGTTTCATGAAATTTGTGTGGGTATGTTTGTTCATGGTGTTTGTATCTGTATATTGTTGTTGGTCGTAACTAGCAAAAGCCGTTAGTCTCCACTTAGCAGTAACTTGATCTTATTTCATTACAGTTTATTTTGTAACTCGTCAACAAACAAAGGACATAAAAGCCCAGGTCCAAAGGCTGCTCACATTGTGGCTTGAACGAATACAACAAGCTTACCCGGGCCAATCTATCACATTTCTTCTCGACGTCAGCAAGTCATCCCTTGCAAATGTTGATCTCGGTGGAATCAAATTCATGCTTGAATGCTTTACAACCAACTTTCCTGGGATGTTAGGTTGGTTTGGTTTGTTGTAAATGTGCTTTGTAACATAACTGCAAAATATTGTCTTGGGAGTCACACACTAACACCAAAAACACAACGGTATAAAAGCCTCCAGTTAAGCTTCTGTACACACAAATAGGCTTTTGTTAAAGTGCAATTAGCATGTGTATTGTGTGTGATATGATACAATGTATTAATGTGTATTTTATGCTTACAGAAAGAATCATCATTCTTGAAATGCCATGGATTATGAATGGTAAGTTTTTAGTAAGCAGTAAATTATTTTACATTTACCGTCAAACCTTTTACTATTACAGCGATATGGAAAGTTGTGAAACAATGGATGACCGAAAAGCAACGAAAGAAAACAGCATTTTCATCATTTAAGGATTTAAAACAATACATTGACCCCGACCAACTACATCCTTATATGGGAGGGACAGTAAGTTTAATCTACTCACTGTGTTGGATTATTTAATAATTGATATTACACTTAATTGGTTAATATTATTTGGTAAACCTCATTTCATCTGGATCCTAAACCACATTGCATGTGTTGCAGTAAATTAACAGGATGTTGTTAGTGTGATTCAAGATTATAGAGATTTTGTTCACAATTTTTTTCATGTTTAAATATTANTACATCCTTATATGGGAGGGACAGTAAGTTTAATCTACTCACTGTGTTGGATTATTTAATAATTGATATTACACTTAATTGGTTAATATTATTTGGTAAACCTCATTTCATCTGGATCCTAAACCACATTGCATGTGTTGCAGTAAATTAACAGGATGTTGTTAGTGTGATTCAAGATTATAGAGATTTTGTTCACAATTTTTTTCATGTTTAAATATTACTTACTATTAAAATTGTGTTTGAATTTTTTTAGGATACTTGGGAATATTCATACCCACCATTTCCCGATGATATTCCTGATGTAAAACAACAATATCCAACTTCCAACGGATCGTTGTTTGAGGAGTGTGAAGGTAAATTGCTAGGTTTTTATGTTACTTTATTGTCACAAACTTTATAGCCAAACAAATATTGCAGACACTTGCCTGTAGAGATAAAGTTTTGTTGAAATATATTGTGCAATATATCATGTTTTACGTTATAACGTTATTGGCATTTGTAACTTGTTTTAGTATCACAACATCTGTGCTTGTTGTCTTTGAACAAAATGTTTAGGGGCTTAAATGTAATGTGCAATTCAATGTAGCATGCTTTGCCAGTGTGAAAAGAGAAAGTGTTTTATTGATTTTGCATTTTACCTGTTTGTTTCACAGCAGCTGAGAACTTCGAGGACACAGTTGCTGATGAGGAATTTATGGTGAATGACCTTGAAATAACCTCAACCTCTGAACTTCCAGTGCCCCAGGACTCATCCAGTGTAATAATGGATGATCCGCAAGTAACTAGTTCCCTGGACATTGAGCTTGGATCGGAACCGAAAACCCCTGAAACTGCTGATGTGATACCCAATGGTGTTGACTTGCCACAAGATGCAAGTGTCATTGAAGAAACTCCTTTGATGCAAGAAACACCAGAAATTATTTTAAGCAAACCGAAAGAAGGTAACAGTTAATGTGATGTATAAAAGAAACACACTGTTTTTGGTGTTGACATTTTTGTGGCTTGTTGTGTTAATGAAATAAATACTTCCCTAGATTTTTCGTTTTGTTTCAGTGCCATTATTTACTAACAAGTCTTTGGAACTGATTTATTTTTATTGCAGAAAAGCCCAACCGTCCACCACAACATACAGTTGACAAGGAAGATGAAATTAAGCTTGGAAATTTGCTTGCAATGAGGTGATTGAAATTTAAACTCAAATGATATGCAGCACACGAAGTGTTAAACTACTAGTTCTTTTGGTCGTGGTGTTGCATTGTGTTTCATATCTCAAGTTTATAGTCTGTTTAAAACAGCTTAAAATTTTACATAATCCGATTGTAATACCACTTTCAAAACTTAACCCCTAAAAATTCACGGAATACAACTTGGTTTTGAGATGTGACAAATCAAGATACTACAGTTGGTGTTTTTTTTGAAAACAAAACTGAATTGACCAAATTTTTTCTGTTTTATTATGTTCTCTCAAGATCTGTTATTTCTGTGTTGTGCTAAATTCTTGTTTTTATTTCATCTCTTATCACTCTATCTTAACTAACCTAACTACAAAACTTTTTAGTCCGATATCGGAGGTGATATTCAGTGCTGAGAAGAAAGATAAAGTTTCGGGTCGTTACCAATCCACGATTAATCTGCGAAGTTTGGCAAGCGACGATGCTTGTGTTGCATTTAAAGTCAAAACAACTTCTCCTGAGCGATATCATGTAAAACCAAGTTCAGGGAAAATTAATGCAGGTAAAGGAATCTGCTCACAACTTTATTTGTTTAATTGATTTGTGGTTGGCTACAAAAAATCACAAACAATCTGCTTAAACAATGACCTATAGACCCAAGGGTTTTTTGCGGGTCCATAGACAATTGACAAACAATCTCACAACCCAGACAATTTTTGATGCAAAACTTTGTTTAGATGGGAGGATGGCTATTCGAATCAGCCTGGCTCCAGGAAGCGAAGAAAAAGTTTTAAAAGATCGATTCCTGATTCTTTATCAAACTATTGAGAAAGATGAGAATGTTGCGAGTTTCTGGCGAGAACACGCAAGCAAAGAAACAAGAAATGAATACAGGTTAGCTCAATGGAAATGAATTTGGTAAAGTTTTGTAATAGTTTTGACATACAATTCACAGATGTACATAGTGTTAGGAGAAAGGATACTTGTGTGTAAAATATTTTTATGTTCTGACAAAAGCTGTTGTCATTTTGCGTATATTCCTTTAGAATATATTTAGCATGTCAGTTTCATTTCCTCTAGTGCTTAAACAATAGTTTAGTCAGAAAACGGAATGTGCTAATTATGCATGTTTGAATGCACTAATTAACCTAACAATAGATGTGAGGCATATACTGTAGTGTAGATAATTTAAACTGCAGACATTTTTACTTATTTTAGTGCAGTAATGGTCCTGGACCATGGAGGCCAACTACAGGCGATTTTCAGATAAACTGTAACAGAATTGAAGCATACAGCATAACATTTTTTCTCAGTTAGATGTCTATTAATATTTACTTACAAATGTTTTTTATTATGACTCTTTACAGAGTTCGTGTGAAATTTGACCAAGCTTCCGCATCGAGTGTTTCATCTCTGGTGGTTCCCCCAACTGCCAATAACACTAACCCGAATGTGATCAATGATAAAAGTTTTCCTCCGAATGATCAACTTTTCAGATTATCAAAAGAAGTGTCTTCATTACGGAGACAGGTTGGTTCAAGTGTTTGTGCAATTGGAATAGAAAAAGTCTAATGAGTGTAGAACTTATCACAACAACAAAAGCAACATCTGTATCTTTTAAAAAATTTTTGTTTTAATATTTAGACAACAAAGATGCAAAAATGTCAAAACTAATCACCCTTGCTTTAAAAAATATTGTCTTTAAATTAGGTAATTTAATTTTGCTATAAGTATAAAAGTTTATAATGTGATAATGTTTCGTGTACCAGTAACTTATTTGTAAAGCTAGTGTCGGATTTGAACCTTCAACCTATTGACTTAATGTTACATTTTCACACACAACATTTGCAGGCACAAGTTTCTCAAGAAAACATTGACTGGTTACAATCGAAACTTCGAATCTCGCTGATCGTCCAGGGCTTGCTACTTTTGCTCCTCTTCTTTGCCCTTCACAAACTTTCAGCGATCGACGCTGCAATTGAATTAGGTCTGTTGCGCAGTGGGGAAAGTACCTCAACTTGTCAGACTCAATCAAATTCTCCTGATTAACGAGGAATTTTTTGAGATTAACATTGGCTTTAAATTTTAATTTTTGAATGAAATTTGATGCAAAGTAAAAGAAATGTTTCTTGGGAAACATTCAGTTTTTCTGAGATTTCAATGAGTGTGCAGCAACATTTTTTATGTTACATATGCAATGGTGGAATGACCAACACATTAGTCTAATGTTTGCTGTGCGAAATGCTTTTTTTGTTGCAACAGCAAGAAATTAAATACCAGTTTTTAAGGTTGTAATCCGACCAAAGTGGTAATTTGGGGTCAAACCAATTGCTGCTTTGGTTAAATTAACAACACAATCTCGAAAAAATTAACAACACTTTGTGTGTGTGAAAAAGGGTATCTAGTAAATTAGTTAATCATATCAAGTGAGCTACCTTTTTTAACTTTTTTAAAAATTATTTGTTTAACTTAATCTTTGCAGTCAAAAACTAAAAAATGATTCAATTTATAAAATATGTGAAAACCTCATGATTAAACATCATTCATATTTTGTTTTCCGTCATTCCTGGACATATGGATAAAAGGTATTATTTCCTTTCTGCTCATGCCAGTGAAGGTATCAAACCTTTGAGTTAAGATCCCCCAATTTATTCAGCACCATTTTGCTTCAACGCAATTGAATTTTTACTTGTGGTTTTGTTATGTTTCATGTTTTTGCAATTTTTGTCCCGTTTTTCAGTGTATGTGTTGTTGCAAAAACAATAACTTAATCTTAAGTTATGATCAATATGCATTGATATATAATAGAACTAAAGCTTCCGGCACACTCAAATCAGTCTGTGTAATTGTTTTTGAGAACAACATCAGTTCTTAACAAGTATCCTGAGTGTGCTGTAAGCTTCAGTTCTATTGTAGTTTATCCGAAATCGTCTGTAATAAGCACCTGTGGTTCAGGACGATTTCTGCACTAATATACCTTTAATATGCAGTTTAGGAACTGGTATGAAGTGATTTCACAACATTGACTGAAGCTTGTCACTTTTAATATTCACACATTGCTAAGAATTTAAAATATTCACGGGTTACATTTTTTGCATTTGGATACCTCAGGTTTTATTACCTTCTGCCAACTTCTTGTGATGATTCCCTATTGCTAAAACTGGTGCAATTTATGTTTTGCATTCCTGAATAAAATGGTTTTAATTATTATAATCCGAATTCAAAAAGGTGTGATGGACCTCGATTTAAACGAGTATGATACCAGAAAAAAGGGCAATCACTTTAAAACCCCAACAGTCATCCACCCCACTTACTAAATTGTATCTATTTGTGCTTTATGCATCATATGTTTTCTGAAAAGTAGAAAATAAAGGAGAATTTTAATGTGTCTTACTGTGAAGTTGTTAGTAGGTGGGTATAGCTGCATCTTGTTACCACAACCCGGTAACATTTCATGAATTTCTTGTTTGTTTATTTCAGTGTGGAAAGTTGTTACCGTGCCAACCTGCATGTTCTTTGGTGACATGTCCTACCTTGGGGGATTACCCACAGACCGGCCCCTCATCATCGCTCACAGGGGAAGTTCAGGTGAGAATAAGTTTTTTGTGCACTTATATTGTTGTAGTCAGAGTTCATTTTGGCTCACACTTGTTTTTAACTTCTGCTACTTCATTGTCACTACTTTTTGACTCATTTTGTTTTGCATTTTTGGTAAACAAACTCACCCATGAATGTTTGAATCACGGAAATTCTTTTAGGGCAGAGGTCGGAAACCTTTCACAACCCGCAAGCCAAAATTAAGATTAGCAAAGTATCATCGGGCCACGATAATTTTGCAATTGGTTCCCTTTATTGTTTATAAAGGTTTGTAAAAGTTAAAAGGCTATTTTAAGATTATTCCCTTTTTTTAGCAATGATCCTCAAAAAAGTAGAAACAATATCAATGTCTTCCAAGGTAGTTATAGGATAATAGGGGCTGGAAGGCTGGATGATTTTGCTTGGTGAACCATAGGTTGCCAACCTTTTGTTTTGGTGCATTGAAATCATCGTTAACATTGCTCCATCTGTCACAGGCATGTTACCTGAACATACGGCTGCAGCTTACAAACTTGCTGTTCAACAAGGTGCTGACATCATAGAGTGCGACCTTGCTGTTACGAAGGTCAGTGTGGTCACACATCAACATGTTTGCTATGTCATTGTAGAATATTGCATCCGACAATGCAAAGAAAAAAGCTCCATGGTGCTCAGTTAGATTCCAATGGTTTAAAGTAATTTTTTCTTGATGTACGGAACATCACATACTTGGTTTGTGCTTAGAATTTCCAACGTCAAATAATAAACAAATTGACAGTGCAAGGTCATTGATTAACCACTCTGCTCTTTTCTGGTTCATGCATTACAAATGAAGACTCAAGATTCGAATTAGGACTTAAGATCCCACAAAGTCTGCCAATCTACACAAGGATAAAACAGTTTGGCTAAGTCACCAATGTAAAATACTTCTATTTGCGGACATGTTTCTAGTTCGATTTTAATACAATGTTTTTCAGTTCAATGTTTAAGCTGTTGTGCAGTCATTTAGAAAAATGTTTTTAGTAAATTATTTTTTGAGGTTGTTAGTCGAATTGCACAATTTTAAATGTTGAATTCTGTGCAGGATTTGGTGTTGATTTGTTCCCACGACGCTTGGCTGAGCCCAACCACTGATGTTAAAAATCGTACTGAATTCCGAAACAAATTAACCACACGATCTGTGGATGGAGTAACTTACACTGATTATTTTACTGTGGACTTCACATTCGAAGAGATTATGACATTAAGAAAGGTAGATTTGTGATGTAAAAGTGTGTCTTCGAGTCCTTGCGGGATTTGAACCAAGACGATTTGAGTTTGTCATTGGCTCCAAAATAATTTAATGACTTTGCACAATAAATGGATATAAATTGCGTAAATCACTTAACTGTAACAAAACAGGTATTTTACTTTTGTTCAAACTAAATTTCTTTGATTTTTGTTTGTTCAGATCCAGCGTTTTTCATTTCGTGACCAGTCTTACAATGGAAAGTTCCCCATGGCCAGCTTCGACGAATACATCATGATCGCGAAGAATTCCTCGAACCCACGAACAATAGGAATTTACCCGGAGACTAAAAACCCTGACTTTTTTAACCAGGTAGATTTTAAACGGCGATGGGGGTTCAAAAAATTACTTTGGCACACATTACATAGACTTAAATTATAGCAACACTCCCAATTTGCAAATGTGGTGCGACCTATATGTTAAGCTTGCAGAAAAAATTATCTTATTAAATGCCCAGGAAATATAGAAACATAATATAAAGCAGGTATTAAATAAGAACGTAACACTGCAGATAGAATCAGTTTATGTAAAAACAATCTTTAAAGGGGTCGCAGTGTATGTGCAATGGTAAAATGGAGAATGCCACTTCTCTAGTTCAAGACTGTTAAGTTTAGTTAAAAACTTTGTATTCTATGCTTGTTTGGAAAATCTTTTAAGTGGGTGGCCAGTACTTGTAATCAAACCCTGTTGGATAACTATTTCCACAGACAAAAAATTAACTCAATTTATCATTTCCATCTCCGCTGCAGATAATGCGAGAGAGAGGACAAAAAACCTGTATGGAAGATCTCCTTCTCGCTTCACTGCACAAACATGGTTACGTCACACAGGACAAGCCATGCCTGATACAATCCTTCTCCTTATCCAGTCTCCAGTACATGTCTCGTAGAACCAACCTCCCGCTCATCTTGCTTCTCCACGACGACATTTCGGATGAGCAGTTGGTTAATATTTCGAAAATTTGTTACGGAATCGGGGTTGATAAGAAAGGGATTGTGGAGTTGAAAGAAAATAGAATATGGAGGAAAAGCGATTTTATACAACGAGCGCACGATGTTGGTTTAAAGGTGAGTGTCTGTGTGAAGGTTGTGGAATCAAACCCCGTATTGGTTAGATGTGTTTGGGCGAAACAACGCCTGAATTTTATGCTCGTCATGAGTCCACATTAGAAGCACCCGCCCCATTGCAGTTCCGTTGGATCGTTTTTTATTCGATTTTTTGCAAGTTTGTGACTTCAATTTGGGTCAACCCATCGGGTTCCACTGGATTGGAGCAATGCCGCTTAAGTTTCTTGCTCAGGGAAACACAAGCGACAGAGACAGGATTAGAACCGACAACCTTGCGAGCACAATGCAGTCGCGCTAACCACTTGGCATCTTGGAGGCAAGGGAATCCTTTTGTTTGATTCGAGCATCGCCGGTTTTTTACGCCCTGTGCTTGTTGGGATCGCAGTGCAACAGCCGTCAAGCACCTTTTTTTGCAGTAGCAGGCCACAATTCACTGGTTTAACTGGACAATTTTGTATCCAAGAAGCAAAAAAGCTTGTTTAACTTGACCCAACACGACCTGATTGAACACGTTTCAAAGTCCGCACAAAAGGTGACTGAAACGTTTCTAAATACCTGGAATTCACAGTACGCCAGACATGCAAGAGGCCTTATACCGAATTAGAGTGAGTCGGCCTTCCAAGTATTTCCACACAGCAAAAAATGTAGCCTGCGGTGGGATTCGAACCCACGACAGCTGTCCATCCGAGGCTTTTGTTGACCATAAAATCCTTTTATTTGGTTTATTGCGAAGCATGAGATCATCTGCACCTTGCTCACCCACCGCTCGTGGGATTTGAACCCGGGTTCTCAGATTCTCAGAGTCAAAACTTTGTATTTCTCCCTCAGGTTCACGGCTTCACATTCCGGAACGAGTACATGTACCTAGCGTGGGATTATGGCGACGATCCCTACAGAGAATACAAGGAGTTTATCGAGATGGGAATCGACGGGCTCTTTACTGACTTCGCGTGGTCACTTTCAAACTACATGCGTCACGATATGACGTCATAAATACGATTTCGATGTAGTACTGTGATATGCTTGAAAATTTTTTGTGTGTTTTATCAATTTTAGGCATTTGTTGTTTTGCATTGTCAAGTGTTGATTTTTGTGAAAGCACTTTGGATGTGAATTTGCATTATCAAGTTTTTCATTCAAAATCACAATATTGAGGACGTCAAAAAAGAAGGTACAACTTGCTCGGTACAGACGATCCGCTCGGTTCATAGCGGCACAATGGTACATATCCACAGCGGACAATTGAAAAGATCGTGGATGTTTCTTGTTGTGTGAAATTGTAGGTTAAATTCAATGATTTGTGTATTGGAGTTTGTTTGTGATCATATTCGGGGTTTTCAAGTGCGCAAGACTGTGGCTTATCAGTAAATGTATTATCCGCTTTCAAGTGCTGACTTTCCTGCAAAACATTGTGCTTTTATTATGTTTGTGATTTCTACATCGAGTGTGGTCGGAATTTTGTGTGTGACGTATTGTTTCCAAGTGCTGCGAACAAGTTTATTCCGGTAATGACTTTTCTGATCAACTCAAGTTTTTGAGTGAGATAACCAACCGACAGTGGCACAACTTCATATTGTTTGTTTGTTTGTTTCATTTTTATCCCCGGTGGTCGGAACAATTCCTGAATGCGTTATGCTTATAATGAGTCCACCCTTGAGATACCTGCTTCATTGCGGTTCTGTTGGATCACTTTAATTATTTGAAGTTGTTGAACAATTTGGCATCAACTTTCTTGACCGTCAACACTATGGAACGATAAACTCAACATTTGTTGGTTAAAGTTTGCAAGGGCTGTATCCGCCAACACATTTGAACACCAGCTATGTGAAAAAACAGCTTGACCAAACACAGTCCACTCCAACCAACACGCCGAACTCCACAAACATTGTTCAGCATTGCACCAGTTTAACAGTTCATACTGCAGGGCAAACTTTGCACTGTTGACTTCCAATGTTTGTGCGAACCACGTCACATGAGTAACATGTGCAATCTGCAAACCAAGAGGTCACCCTTTATTTGCTTGCTCCCTTTTTCCTCCATCACCACTCCCCGATCGAAGCTCATAAACTCAGCCAAGTCAAATTTCCATTTGCTTTCTGTTGTTGTTCTGTGGTTGACTGATGCTAGCTGCAAGATGAATGGTGAGTCCTAATTGTTTTTGTGTTAATTTGAGCTTTTTAGAGACTTCAGCCAAAGTTTCAGTCGCGTTTGTTTTAACTTAAGTTGAGAATATTTCTTCTTACATAAATCTGTTTTAGTTTGAGACTATGTTGTTTATTTGCAACGTACAAAATGCCGAAGATTCAATCAACCCCGTTTTTGCAGTTCCGATTATTTTGTTCTCGGTTTTCACTCTCGTATCATCGGATGGACGAGTATTGGATGGTTTACCGACAGACAGACCTCTTATAATTGCTCACCGTGGAAGCTCAGGTAAAGAATTAATATTAAATTTTATTAATTTGAAGCTCAGGTAAAGAATTAAAAGTACAAAGGTCGCCTACGGCTATTATTTTGAACTTTACTTTCAGTTTGTCAACAGTTCACTTTATTTTTTTACTGCTGGAT
>QXVZ01003431.1:0-24099 GCA_008931825.1 Phallusia fumigata
TTCATCATTCCGTAAATTAGTGTTACCCCCGACGACCTCTATTGGGCAAGTGGGTGTGTACTGTCGCGTGTTGATCTTGGTGCGAAATGTTTATTTCCGTACATGTTTCACATGTATTTGGTTTTGAAATGCAATTTTAAAGTTTGAAAGCCAATGTTGTTTCATATTTGTTTATTTGACACTTTTTAGCAGTAGGCGCCAGTTTACAAATCCGTGTTCGGCAATTGTTGTTTGCCTCCGAACCAATGGAAAAAGTTCCCAAACCGATTAGCGCACATGGTAGCTGGGTTCGTTCCGATGTGAAGTTGTGCGGCAAAACAGTTATAATTACTGGAGCAAACACTGGAATAGGTTACTGGACAGCTGTTGATCTTGTAAAACGCGAGGCAAAAGTGATCATTGCCTGTCGGAATGCTGAAAAGGCCCAGGAAGCAAAAGCCAAGGTTTGTTTGTTTGTTTCCTTTTTATACTTGAGGGGAGTTCGCTCACAATATATCTGCCATGGAGATACCAGTCCATTGCACTTTCTTGCATAAGTTTGTGACTGTTTAGGTTGCCCCATCGGGTGTCACACGTTTAGAGACATGTGGTTTACATTTTTTGCGTTGGGAACACAAGAGACCCAAACAAGATATAGAACCCACAAACTGATTGCACTAACCTTAGCCATTTCGGTGGTTTGTCGATCTAAAGGTCTATTCACACCAGACAGTGTAACGTAGCACATATTAGTCCTGTTTACGAGTGTAGTGCATTGAAGCAAAGCACATACCATGAGTGCATATACATTGGGACCCAGCCGAAACGCTAGACATGTTGGTTAGATATTAGTCAAAACAAACCACCTCTGCAACTCTCTGCTGTAAATGTATATTGCATTTCATTCCAGCAGTATACCATATTCAAAATGCTTTCAAAATTTTGTGGTTTCTTGCTAGTCCAGGTTGGCTTGGAAGGCCTAGTGCAATTTTGTCTGACTTTGTTTGTATCCTGTTTTTTGAACTGGTACAGTGTAATCATAGCTGAAATTATTCAAATTCATCAAGAACCACTTGTTGGAGTTGAATGAAACTTAAACAGATAGTATTTGAAGTTGCAGGTATTGCTAGCTTGGTGAACCTAAAGCCCTAGTGGTTGCCAAGCAGTATGAGGGCATATTGTGTATTGACTCTGTTTATGTTGAGATTTTGCAATTATTTTTGTGTCTAACTAGATTGTTGAAAAAACGAAATGCCCCGATGAAAATGTTGTTGTCAAAAGTCTTGATCTTTCCTCCTTTGCATCGATAAGGAAATTTGCTGAGGATATTAATGCTACAGAAGAGAGACTTGATATACTCATCAATAATGCTGGTTCGAAACTAAGAAAAATTGTGATTAAAGTTTTAAAACAAACCCTATTATTTCAGTAAATTCAGGGATATAGTGTAATGACAATTCATAAACATAACAAATCCAATGCACTTGGGAATGCCAAACAAATAGATCACCTCCATAAGAATTGTGGTTTTGATTGTGTTTGCTTTTTATAACAGTGGCTTATCTGTAGACTACCAGAATGCAAATAACCACTGACATTTGTAAAAAGGAGTAATGTGGATTCCTGAGAGCAAAACTGAAGATGGATTTGAAACACATTTTGGTGTCAATCACCTCGGCCATTTTCTTCTTACAAACTTGCTTTTGGATTTGATAAAGGTGTGTATAAAAAAAATTAGTTAATGTTTGTTGTATACTAATGTTAAGAGTGAAAACCCAATATGACTGGGCCGGAAAAATTCCCTTTGTTTCTTAGTTTCAATGAAAGCCACCTTTTTTACCCATTTACTTTGGTCATGAAATATACATATAAATGTAAATAAATTGATTAAATTTTCTATTGTTTACACAGAAAAGTACACCCAGTCGTATTGTAGTTCTCTGCTTATAACCAGAGCAAACTGGCCAATGTTCTATTCAGTAGGCATTTGTCCAAGTTGTTAAAAGGTGTGTACTGTAATTTTACTTTTTACTGAGTCAAATTTGGCATGTTAAAAAAGTGTTTTTGTAACCTGCAGACGGTTTAAAGTCCCATAACAAAATTGCTTTTGGAAACAGTGTAATTTTACCACAAATGTTTTTT
The DNA here is from genome assembly GCA_008931825.1 of Phallusia fumigata. Lineage (NCBI taxonomy): Eukaryota > Metazoa > Chordata > Ascidiacea > Phlebobranchia > Ascidiidae > Phallusia > Phallusia fumigata. The sequence continues at coordinate 2,122 of QXVZ01003431.1, forward strand.
TAGTAAACCCAATTAGACATTTATTATGTGAACACTAAGACCAGCTTAAACACTACATAAGGACAGACTTTTATGATTAGGATAATATGTAGAACTATGACTGTTATTCTCTATTCTTCTTCATTTGCCATTATCTTACATTTTAGGCACAGGAGTCACTGTAAACAGTGTCCATCCAGGCTTTGTGAAGACAAATTTACAACAGTACATCGATGAACCGGGAAGTTACTTCATGAAAACCATTATAAAAATCAGTCGATGGTTTCCATTTTGGAAAGATCCGGAACATGGAGCACAGACTTCAATTTACTGTGCCATTGCACCTGAACTTGCAGATGTAACTGGGAGATATTTTAGGTAAATATAGAAATAGTATTAAACAGAAGATGAATGTTAATAAAATGTTAATACTTTTACCTTTTTTTCAGAGATAAATGTGTTCGATGAAACTTCCTAATTACTAGTACGAAGGGTATCTTATATTTGTTTGACTTATTCTTAGCATAATGCAGTGTTTATAGATTTTGGTAAGCGTGAAATATTACTATTAATACTTTGTTCATACCTAGTAAAAAGGTATAATTCATTTAAATCCCATAAATGAGAATATTTAACAGGCACTACTTCTACACTTTTTGTGCTTGGCCAAAGGGAACAGACTTAAGGTTTTCAGGTTAAAAAAACTTTACTTTACCTGGGTAGTTTTGGGCTTGTATTTGGTTAAAATAAAGGTTGTAGCTCATACACATATTGCACTAGACCCCACTTGTAGACAACTTTTTTGCAGTTAAGTTTTTTTTCAGTGATTGCAAGGTTGACAATGAGTCTAATCCAGCAAAGAGTGATTCTGATGCGGAAAAATTGTGGAACATGAGCCTGGAAATGACAAAACTCAATGATCAACAATAATTTTGTACTATAATGTTCCCAACAATTCAGTACGAACAGCACAATTTAGTTATACAACTATATTTGGGCAGCATCATTAATTCTGCACAAGGTGATTAAAATGTGAAATATATTTTGCAACACAACATAATTTTTGTGCAGAACTATTGTTCATTGTTAAACTATGCTTGTGGAGTCATAATTTTCAATCAAGGTCTGCTGTGCTTAGTCGATTCACTGTCAAAAGATGATAAGTTAAAGCCCTAAAATATGTTTAATACACTGAAATATTGTTATTTTAAGTTATGACTTCCAAAAGCATGATCGGTGTGGTGAATGTTGATGTGTGTACTTTATTTTGAGCTAGAATTCTGCAGAATTATTCTAAAACTTAAAGGTAAATGTTAATTAGGTTCCATCAATCTGTGTATGCACGTTTGTATATGTATTGGGGTTTGTAACGCGTATCAGTTTCCGTTTGTACCTGTGTATCTTGCGTATGTGGCCGTCCTGTCCTTTCACGCAACTACTGTTCTTGCCATCGTTCTTTTCGTCTTCTTTGCCTACGTAGACATCGCATATATCACGCCATGCATGTATAATAAGGGCGGATGAGCAGGGCGTGGGGTTTGCGCAATTTCGCGCACGTGCGGGCTGCCCGCCACCCTTTGGCCGAACTTACAACTAAATCGTCGAATGGGCTGAGGCGCTCGACCCACATACAGAAATAAAAAACTGATCGGGATTCGTCCTCGGGATCGTCCCGGGTTCGAACCCCGTGAAAAAAAAAACGCAACATTTTTTGACACAAAACCCCTGTCTGCCTCTGCTTTGCGTTGGTCCATAGATACTACATATACTATGTTGGTCGCTGATGTCATTTCTACCTCGTGATGACAATCACCAACCTTCATCAAGAAATACAAATTAAGTGTATTTGTGGAAACGAAATTTTCTGTTTTGTTAAATTTTAATAAATCAAAGGCTTCAGACTTGTTCTGAGAAAAAAACGTTTCTGAGAGGTAAAAAAGAACTTGAAGTAGAACATAGCGAGCACATGAACGCTTTGTTTGCCAACATTTACTTGGGTTTGGTTGATTTTGTAGTTGTACCAAAGTTATTTTTTTAAATTGCGTTGGTTAGCTATGAAACAAGGACACCTAGTTTTTTGCATCAGCTTCTGGCAGCTTAATAAGGCTCTTGCATTAATGACGGTATGACTAAGATTTGAAACACTCGTCAGTTGTGAGTTGTTGCGTCAGTGCGTGGAGCTTTTTTGAATCGTCAGCCGCGCCATACCAACAACGGCACCGAACAAAAGTAACCAATATACAAATCTGCACAGTTAAACGATTCTGTGTCTGCTCGAATTTTCGGGTTGGAAGAGTTGATTTTTTGTGTATTTCGTGGCATTATTCTACTGGCAGCACTTGATTGGGACGTAACGGCGCTGGGCAACGGTTTAATTATGAGCGAAATTTCAAGTATATTAAAAAATTGTCAGTGTTTTTCTAAGTTTTTTCGCCATCCGCTGCCCTTTTGGTGATAGGTAAGTGCGTCACTGCTTACGTTGCAATACTGACATTGGTCGAAAAATATTTTCGGAAACACTGCATTAACATCGCAGATCAAAAGTTCCCGGCGTAACCAGTTGTGATTTGTGAATTTGATGCACTGTGTGTATTCGTCCTGCTGTTACACTCGAGATCTGGCTTGTATGTTGCCAATGTATTAGTTTTGTTTGTAAACGATATGTAAAGTTGCTTAGCTCGCAGTAACTACAATGCAGAGCTTCTTTTTTCGTTTATTGGCTGTGGCGTATTACAAACGAACTAGAGTAAATTGAAAAACCTACTACTTGACTCTTTCTTTGGCCAACTGCACCAGAAGCATGCCAGAAAAAAACTCAAATCTGCACAGGTTATAAAAATCATGCTAGGCTGTCCAGCACACACACTGTTGTCATATGAATACTAATAGGACCTATACCCTGCACTACTTACTGATAGTAATACATGAAGTCATATAAAGCAAAATTTTGTGGTTAACAACATCATTCCTGTGAAATATAAATTATCTTGTATTTGTCTTCAGAACTTGACTTGTTCTCATTGGAACTCCTACACAGCAGTGATGTGTTTTTTCAAAAAAGGGAATATATTGTGGTAAATTTGTTTGGTGGCAAGAAAGATGAACATCGCAACAGAGGACAAGGCAGTTTTGCATGTTGTTGTTGTCGGGTTTCACCACAAAAAAGGCTGTCAGGTAGAATATGCATATCCTCCTCTTATAGAAGGTGAACCACATGATTCTACTAATGTTCCAAATGAATGGAAATACTTGCCATCATTGGTTCTACCTGATGGAGCTCATAACTACAATGAAGATACTATATATTTTCATTTGCCACCAAGGGAATCATATGAAAAGCAAACTACAGTTTTCGGTGTGTCATGTTATCGCCAAATTTCATCAGATCTATTGAAACGGAAGGATGCTGACATAACACGGGGTACAGTGCAAAAAAGTGTGGTAGTACTTAGCCAAAAGCCACTGTATGGAATACTAAATGCAAAACTTCATATGATAACTCAAGCATACTTTGAAGAAAAGGATTTTTCCAAGATTGACATTTTAAAAGAGTTATTTGACCATATCAACTTGTCAATGACCAGAATAGATGAGTCCCAACGCTTTTTGGACATGTCAGCTAGAACATTGGTCACAAAGTTTAATCATCAGATAGTGATGCTGTTTAAACTGATTCTTCTGGAAAGGCGAATATTATTCTACACTTCACCTGTTAAGCATTTGGTTGGTGGAATAATGGCTCTTTTGTCTTTGTTTCCTAGTATGATCGATAAGGGATTAAAGTACTCAACCACATCCTACAGCAAATACATCCAAAACATCGATGTTAATGATGAAGAACAAGTGCCAACTGCAGGCACTGTTGATACAATGCGTAATGGTGAAACAGAAGTAAATGTTCAAACTCCTAGTGAGCAAAGTGTTAATGGGCAACAAACTGCTACTACTACATCCTTGCAGCCAATGACAGTGAGTGAAAACAACCATCCAGAAAAAAATCTAGATTTGACTGAAAGTGTTGTAGGTGATGAGGCAGCTCTAGCCAATAAGAGACGAATATTAAGTGAAACTAACAGCACATCAAGTCTGTGGTCGGCTACATCTGACAGAGCAATGGAAGTTGCACAGAACATCTCTACCGGACTTGAATCACTGACTTCTGTGGTTAGTACGGCTTTTTACAACACAGAAACCATACATTCTGCTGGATGGGATGGTGCCCATGAAATTGAAGACGATGATGATGTATTGGTTCCAGGGTTTGGCAATGCAAGACTTGAAATCAAAACTGATTCCCCTGCCAAGACCCAAAGTTCGAATATGCCAGAGGATTTAAACATTGAGCGGGGTGATTATGTTCCAAAACCAAGATCAAGTACCATGCTCAGTGTACTGAAAAAAGATGGATATGCATCACCGATAGAATGTGACACATTTGGATTTCCTTTATCTGTTTTTACAAGGGGATATCTATGTCTGCCATATGTTGCTTTACAACAGCACAGTGACCTCATGGAAAATTTGGAACGAGGATATGTTATCGGTGCCACTAACATCCTCTTTAAGTCCAATCCGAACCTTGCAGATGTAGTTGTAGACCTTGAAGAATGTGCCTTGGACATACGGGATGCCAACTTAAAAAGATTAATACATCTATCAGCAGCTGATTTGCGATTTGCACAACATTTGGTGGAAAATGTGACAGGGGAAGAGGACAGTTTTGACACAACAGGTTGGGAGGGAGGCAATGAGTGGATTCAGGCTCAGTTTTTGGAGTACTTACTGTCGATGTTGGCCATCTCTACGGAAGTAAATGCAAACCCAAAGGACATGCATGATTACAACGAATATTTTATTGCTGCTTGGAAACAAACACAGAACTATCAGGTTTGGGCTTGCAAAGCCCATGCCGCAATGGCAAACATTAAGCCCATTCATCCATTTCAAGCCCAATACTCTGTCAGTGACATGCGACTTCGTTTGCATCATAACTTACAAAGTAGTGACAGAGGCCGAAAGATTGAGGATGCCATGACCACTGCAAATCAAGCTGTTGCAAACACTGGAAAGTTCATGGGCTCTGCATTTGTTTCAGCGCGGTCAAGTGTGACTTCCTGGTGGACAAACAGATCAAAAAACAGTTCATAAAACTTTTGTTGAGACAGTTAAATACTGTTGTTAATTTTCCAAGCAATATTGCTATGTGCTGCCAAGATGATAAAGGCAAAATGCTTGCAACACTAATAATGCTGAAATACCTGCCCTGTGTGTGCAAGGTTTATTGTTCCAGTCTCACACTAATATTTTTTTGACAAAAAAACTTGGGTGCAAAACAAACAACTTTAATAAAGCTTGCCGGGATGCTCATGCTGCACATTACTCGTTCAAAGTTCGTCGACCACTTCATGACGATAAATATGAAGCAAATAACAACAAAACAGAAAAATATGTGAAGTCATATCTTTTTCAATTGTTGTAAATGTTTAAGCATACCCAAATATGAAGAATGGTGTTTTAGGTGACATTGTGCGGGTTATATTTTTGTAGTGCAATATATTCTTTAGTTGTTGTACTGTGGTTGTGTCCGTGTGTGAAGCTTTTCCATGTAGTATGGTATGACTCAATAGTTGCATCCTGTTCCTAGTTACTGCTTGTACCACTGCATAAGTTGTCCCACTTGCACAAGTTTCATCCATGCAAAGCAAATCTGCATACATGGCTGTTGCCCTCATGTTTTAATTATTGCACAAAATTTAATGAAAAATATAATGTTTCGGAGTAAACGTGCAAGTAGTTTTGGATGTGTTTCAGGAACACTTATTCATTCTAAGGTGCTTAGTCTATTGTGTGTTATAAATTTTGGATTTGGATCTGCCTTGTAATGCTGGTTTGCTTTTCACCACTTGGTAATCTGGTGTTCAAAACAAAATTTGGAGTTTATCAAATTTCCAAATAAAAATAATAGCTCCATCATCATGCAGTAAATCTCTGATCAAATATTTTTAGCCTTGCTAAGTTTTTGTAAACTTTTTTACCACCGGTACAATAAACTGGATTAGTCTTGCTCCTGCACATGTCATGAATGTAATCATATGTAATAATTTATTTTTCAAACTTTTTGTACATGGATGTACACTGCATCTACTATCATATGAATGATAACAACCATATGCTTGTCTTCAGCAAGTTTGCATCTTCCATTACATTTGGCTTTTGTGTAAAAACATGTTTGTGAAACTGTAAATGTAGAGAAGTTTTGTTTCTATATTCAGTAGCCAGTAAATAACAGTTGTGCAACTACTTTTCACTGTCTTTTTCTTCATATTGAATGGATTTCTTTTACTGTTTAGGTTGTAACTGTTAACTACAGGCAGAATGAGTAGGGATGTTTGCACAACTGTTTCATTGCAAACCATTAATGGATCAATAAAATCTTGCATTGAAAATTGGAAACCAGAAAATCAACAAGATCAATTAAATATCATTTGGCAAATTTTGGAAAGTTCCGCTGATGGTGTAGTTCAAGACTGTGTTTGTAATGCCATAAAGACACTTGCTACAGCAAACAAACTCACCACTGACATTGTATTTAACAAGGTAATTACCTACATTCCGTGCTGTAAAAATGTCGAATGGCTTGTCCACATGGCAGCCGATCTTTTAGTTATAGACCTGAAGTCCAAGTCAAAGATTTGTAAACAATGTGAAAGGCACCAGTATGCTTCCACATACAACCTATGGCAGAAGCCCCATCCATTTGTTTCAATAGTAACAGCATGTTCCGAAAGTTCAATGTTAGCGATGAAAGAGGTTCAATGTCTTCTTTTGCAATGTGACAAGTCCACAACAAACATCATTCAGCTTATGAAACCTTTCATTTTGTATATGCTGTGCAACCCCCTCAATGAAAGTTCAACTGTGTTTGGCGTTATGTCGATGTACCAACTGCTTTTGAATAACACCACCAGTGTTTCAGCAGATGAAAAATTCTGTACATTACATGATCACAACATTACAGCTCTTCAATTATTGGTTGAATCAATACCTCTGATGTCTCCAACAGAACACAATCTTTATTTAATTTTACAGCTTTGCCAAGCTGTTTTAAATGTTTCAAATTTCAGTTCCTGTTCAAACTTACTATCCAAGTTGTTGCTAAATGTTGTCAGTCTGTGTTTCTCTGTTGTAAAGCAACCTGAAGCTGCAACCTTCTCATTAGTGATGTTAAAAATCTTACAAATTGCCCCTGACATCAAACAGCTGCCTACACTAGGCCTGGCACTTGCCCATCTTCTGTGTATAACACCTCCTAGCACTACAGAGGTACTTCTACTGGTAGTGTTTGAGATTTGTAAACTTCCTGCCTGGAACAGTCATGGTACCAACACTAGCATACAGTGCTTTCATGCATTAAAAGTTAGTTTACTTCAGTTACTTTCCAGCAAAAATTTGATTGGACTTGCAAACTGCTCAAAACAAGTTGGAAAATGTCTCAAAATTGTGAATTCAAAAATAACACACTTGAAGGAACAGAACATTGCAAAGGGTCATTTTGAAACAACAAGGTTTGACTGTACTTTGCCTAATCACTATTTAATGAACATTCAAACCATTGCAGATGTGACAAACTCTTTAAGTTTGGATCTGTTTGAAACAGCATTGGACATAATAGTATATCCTGGTATGAGACAGGTCGCAATAATTTTAGTTTCCGCAAAACTAATGACAGTAATTAACAATGCTGTGGAGGTGGACAAAGTTTTGCATTTTTTGAAACTGCTCATAGCAAACAGCCATGAAGCATCAGTAACTGTTCTACCTTGCTTACTTAATATTTTACAAACCGAGAAAAACCCGATCCTTGTCCAAAAACTCCTCTTTGTCTTGCCCAAACTGGCTGATCAACATTCCATTGCTCCGATAATCCGAACAATTCAGGCTTTGTCGCTAAATGGGAAACTAAAACCCTTCGCAACATACATCATGCTAAAGCTGTGGGAGAAACAAAGTAGGTGCTTTCCTTTTCTACACAAAATGCTCTCTGTTGACATCATTACCAAAGACCTAAAAAGGAAACATGAATTTTCTTCAATCAACGCTGTTGTAGTAAAGGAAATCTGCCGACTTGAACCACACAAACACAACAGTGACATGTTAAAACTCATTACTAATTATTTAGAGGAAGGATCCTCAATGATTGCTAATGTTGCATTGGAAGCACTGTACCATCTGTGTAAAAGTGAAGCTGTTAATATTGTGTCTGTTTGGAATAACATTAAACCACTTGTATGTCAAATCAAGGAGCCATTAGCAGTGTGTTCTGTACTAAAACTGTTTTCCCTCATCCCAAATCTAGAATCTCAGTCCACTGAATTTACACAGTTTAAGGACGAATGTTTGAAGTGGATTTGGCATAAAGTTATGGACGAGAATCCAATCATACAGGGGTCTGTACTTGTTTCGCTTGCTCATTTCCTGATGCAGGATTTTAAATTAAAGCATTTGCCTGAAAAATTTCAGCCTGAATTGCCAGTGCCAGCTGAAGGACAGTCAGAAGAAGAATGCAAAAATCAGTTCTTGGAGCAACCTGTTTCTGGAGACTGCATTGTAAAGCTTGCTTTATCATCCAAGTGCCCAAAAGAACAGACACAGTACTTTTTGACATCTGCGTTATTTCAAGAACTTAACAACCTACCCCGTGACATAAAGCACAGAGCCCTGGCTTCTGACAAGTCAAAACCAAGTCCAGCTGCGCTAAAGGCTATTCCTACATTTATGCTGCGGATGTACGAAAGAAACAAGCAGCCAAATTTGAAATTAAGCTTTGCATCAGCATTACTGATGTGCTACTCACCACAATGCGAAGTGGATAACACAGGAAAGCTGGTGCCGAGGAGTGTAGTGGCTCGTGGAAGAAAATTTTTACAAATACTTCAAGCTCTTTTGGCAGAGGTCACTGTGGATCCAAAGCAATGGCAGAACACCATGCAAGCTGTCATCTCATGGAAACTTTTCATGGCCAAATGCTTTACAGCCATTGTCGAAAGCAGAAAGATGGAATTGGGTTTACAGTTAAAACAGAAAAAATCAGATGATGATGGTGATGTTGAGTATAAGCTTGCCACCTGCGAGCTTTCTTGTAGGGACAAGCTGACCGAAATACTGAAAACAGCATCAAAAGGCTCACCCAGCATGCAGGGGAATGCTATTTTTGCTTTGGCAGGTTTGGTTCAAGCTGTTAAAGCATTTAAACTTAAATCAAACAACAATTCCCCTTCTCAGGACAGCACTGAATCTGGATTTCTGACCAATGAGCATTGGACACTGATGGCTGCCAACACAATACTGAGCATTTCAGATTCAAATTATAAACCAAAGGGCCGAATTTTTAGTTGGTGCCAATTCCGAGCTGTTTCAGGTGTGGGACAACTCACAACTTCACCACTGGGAAAGTCATGCGCAATATATTCTCTGCACACATTGGTTTCTGTTTTGCTTCCGAAACATTCATCAATTGTTGTTGCAATGCTTGATATTCTACAATCACACCACACAGCGTTGTTTGATGTAGACCCACAAGAAGATCTGGAACAGACATCTGCTCTGGCCTTGGGTATTTCATTTGGTCAAGTGTTGTCTGAAATCCTGCAAAATGCACCTGGAAAATTGGACAGTGAGGATTTAGACAAAAAAGTAAGGTTATGTTGCCTGTCTATGTACCAAACACTTGAGAAGATTATCAAGTCTATTGACAACAATGATTGTGAAATCGACAGTTTGGGCCACATTGGGTTAATGTTAGGATCAGGGTGCTTGTATTCTGCCATGCTGGTGTCTGTAGACAGTTCTTTACAATCAGAAACAGAGCATGCACTGGATTTGCTTGAGAAAATCTTGTGTTCTTCTGATGACAGTCCATTGTCTTTTGTTCATGCTCTCTGTATGTCTATTGCTTGGATCTCTGTGACAGGTCTGCAAGCCAAAGTCATTGAGACTGAAGTTGCTTTGAAGTTTCTGCGGCACATTCAAGAAAGGTGGAGGGAGAACCAAAACAACACAGGTTTATCCCAGGTGGTAAGTTTGTTGTCTCATTGCATGGCTGATGAAGAAGTTGATGATGCTAAGCAACTTTCTGATGAATTGTTTTCGAAGTGGCTTGGTCAAGTTGGGAAGGAGAGGATTCCAACACGGCAAAAGTTGGCTGCTATCAATGGTCTAGCTGGCCTTGTGGGGTCTGGTACAACCATAGTTCCCATGTCAAGAGAATCAGGACAAACACTAGAGCAACTTTCACAGGTGCTAAAAATTCTGCAGGATTTGATAAAAAACAACAAGGATGCTGGTGTTGCAAGCAATGCCATTGTGGTGTTGGCTGGGGTTTTTCTTGCAACACAAATTGTGAAAAAATCATCTGGTACATTTCCCAGCAGTTTTTCCTTCTTGCCAGTGTCAAGCATTCTCAAGCCTATGTTTGATTTGCTTTCAATGTTTGTGAAACAAAAAGATCAAAATAATAAGGTGAAAATAATATGCACTTCGTTGGCAGAGGCATCAGCAAATTCTGCTGCATACCCACCAGTAAATTGGAGCTCATGCCTTTCCAATCTGATGGAACAACATGAGGAATGCCAAGAAGCTTGCCTACAAATTTGCATCAACGGTTACGCTGAAAATCCGACACTAGCCAGTGTTCTATCCTCATGGTCTCAAGTTACTTCTGTTGAAAAACTAAACTTGTGCAGTCAACGCCTTATATACACCGCACTTCCGGCAATAATCAAGTGCCTTTCTGAATCCAGACTTGCTTTGCTTCTAAAAAGTTACAGCAAAAAAGTATTAGTCAGCTCCCTGTCCGAGTTCATTTTGAAAGGACTGGTTGCTGCGATGCATCTAACAGGTCACTCAGCGGAGATGGAAAGAATGTTGCAAACCTGTGTTACAGAAGTATATTCTGTGTTTTCTATATGTTCTGAAGATGGGTCCATATCTTTTGCATTGTGGAGGTTACTTTCAGACTGTGTTGGCAAGTGCACAAATTGTGAGACGCTGATTTCGACTGCTGAACCAGTTTCAGATGAATCATTAGTTGTAAAGTCGTTGATGGTTAAACTGCATTTGGTTAATAGTGGTATGAAATCAATTCCGTGGGTATTTGCCACCTTGGTACAGTGCTCATCTTTGAAGTTTCAGGAATTCAAAAAAATTTCACTCTGTATTTTGTTCCATTTCGCAACTCAATGGAAAACTTCCAACAACGGGAATTTGTCGAAACTCAAATGCCTTGAAGCAGTGCAGGAATACTTGGTCATGCTGAACAACTCAAGTCCAAAGAGTTTCCCATTTATGGTGAAAGTCCTTGCTGTCATAGTTGTCTCATTAAGCAGCGAGAAAACAAATACCAGTAAGTTAACTTTTTCTACAATATAGTTATTTCAACTTTTGGTATGTGTCTACTTTATGTCAAAATGGGACAAAGATATAACAAATTTGGATGTGTCCAAATGTACACTTAAACTTAAATTTCATGTCAATTAAAACAGATACGTTTGAACAAATTGCTGTCTTTAGGTTATGTAATACACATTTATCCTATCCTACACCTAAAATCAATAAATATTTGAAATTTAATTGCAGATTGTCATGGAGATCCTGCCATTACAGAATTCCTCTGGTGCAACTGCTTGAATACTTTTGCCCCATGCATGTCTAACCTGCTTTCATTGCAGCCGTGGAAAGAAAAGCTTACTGGCCCAGTTATTGACTGGCTGCTAGTGGCCATGAACTTTGAAGTTGAGTCCCCAACTAAACTCTGCCTTGTGCATACTTTGCTCAGTCTNGAACAAATTGCTGTCTTTAGGTTATGTGATACACATTTATCCTATCCTACACCTAAAATCAACTAAATATTTTATATTTAATTGCAGATTGTCATGGAGATCCTGCCATTACAGAATTCCTCTGGTGCAACTGCTTGAATACTTTTGCCCCATGCATGTCGAACCTGCTTTCATTGCAGCCGTGGAAAGAAAAGCTTACTGGCCCAGTTATCGACTGGCTGCTAGTGGCCATGAAGTTTGAAGTCGAGTCCTCAACCAAACTCTGCCTTGTGCATACTTTGCTCAGTCTAAAGCACACAAAACATTATGCAAGGACTATGAATTGGACAACTGCGGTTTCTAATTTGCTATTGTGAATTTAAAAACACAACAAAGCACACAAACACTGTACACCCCCTGTTTCAATAATCTTGTAATGGTCAGGTTTGCCCTTGTATGAACGTTGACTGATAATGGCAAAATTTAGGGCTGAAATGTTCAATAAATTAAAGGCTTGATCATCACAAATTAAGGATGAAACAAAACTGCACATTAATAATAAACACAACTGTTTTATTTGATTACAGTTATACTAAAATTGTTACGTAAACAGGTCTGTGAAACATTCATTGAAAGGTTTAAAATGTGCAAACGCTTTCTATCAATGCAAAATGCTTGAACTTCAGCCTATAAAGTATCAAAAAAATTAACATTTAAGGTGCTCAAGTGCAACTTTTATTACTTTTGTGCCATGTTTACTTGTCCTTAAAAATAGAAAGTTTGGTAAAACTAACTTACTTAGCACTTTATAAGCATTTATTTCATCGTTTGAATTTTTTAGGTCGTCAGTTATGATGTGTAATGCTTGTAGCAATTGTGTGCATTTTGTAGTCACAAAATATGATGCGTCCATCTGGTCATTCTTGGTTATACTCTCATGAGGCAAACATTTCTTCTTAATAAGTTGACCGCTGGAAACAAAACCATGAAGTATAACAGCAATAGCATTGGATGCGATTAGGTTTTTTACACTTTGTGTGAATGGAACACCATTGCTGGAAAAGTTCGATTTTATAATTTCAAAGAATTCACACAAGACAGCTTGAACGGGGCTTAATTCCATTAATTCAAAACCGCTAAAGTTTGCAGGAAACGTTGTAGTTGGGTCTAAAACTAGTTTATTCATTACCAGCTCAAGCTTTTTAGGCAGTTGCATTTGCGCATCATTAATTAGAAGAGACTTGATTGCAGCCTTCATGTGTTTGCTTGGAACAAAAGTCTTTTCACAAATGTTTTCGTAAAACGCTTTTTGACTTTTAACATGCTGCAGCCATTTAGCATCTGATTGTTCCCTGTCATCAAGAACAGACCATTTGCAGTGTGTGATATAAATACTGTTACTCCACAGACCATTCTTTAGTAAGCCAATTACATGAACAATGTCCCCAAGGCATAAGCTTTGTGACCTCTGAAGTCTGTTGAATAACGGGGTTGATAAATTTATCTTGTTAGAAAATTCGGTTTTGCTTTTCAGTGGACAGAAACACTGAATTGAACCAGTTCCGTCATCAACAGAGCATTGAACGCAATCTTCTTTGTTTTTAATTTCCGTAATAATCCCAACAACGTCTACGTAATTTACCAGGTGTCCTTTAAACTTGAACAATACTTTAGATCCCGGGAAGGGTTCCAGTTTCAAAATATCCTGCAAAGTTAGCTTGGCTGGAGTATTGAACAAAGGATCCATGCCAATGCACTGCGAAGTTAGTTCCATAATCGGACCCAAGTTTTTAGGCTCAGAGTCAGACGCCCAATACAATACCGTCATTTATTTTCATTTACATGCCAAATTAAAATTTCTGGTTTTAGAAACTTACAACCAAGGGGCTTCCCCAAGGTATCGCGTAACTCTAGCGGTTAATCGTTTTTGATTTTTATGTTTAGCTGAACATGACGATTTGGGGTTTGTGAGTTGTGACCCAAGTTCTTAGGGCAAACAGGGTCTGGAACAAATGTTTGCTGTTTTATTGCAAACTTTTGAAAAAAACTGTTGCTAACTAGTGTGAAATACAATAACCAATCGCAATATGTCCAGTGAAACAGTTTGGTAAGCACTTAAACGTGAATTTTAGCATTTAACAATACTGTCTTTTATTGCAACCATTATGAAATTTATTTTTATTTAGGAAACCAAGAAAGTTCAATTATGATCTTCTGAGGCAAACGCGAAAGTTTCCATCACCATTGAACTCTACAGATTATCACCCATTGAAACCTATTACTGTAACAGATAGTATTGGTGTAAAGGTTTCTCATGTTGACTCGAAAAAAGAAAAAAATGTACAAAAGAAGACCTCAATGTATGTTAAAACATAGCTAACAGTTTTTCAAATTTATTTCTTTGTTGTTTGGTTTTTGTATGAAATCAGTTTTTGAGAACATTTTGCATAAAATTGTAAAGCATTTTTCTGTTTCTTTGTAATTATAACATGCTATTTTAGAAACAATACAACTAAAGAAGATTTTGTGGATCCATTAACTGCTTTGAGCATTGATCCTTTGTCTGCGATTGCCATGGAAACTAAACAGGAATCAAAAAAAGTTGAAAAGGTTGGTATTTCCAGATATGGAAGATTGGCCAACTAATTACCTAATAGCCAAAACTTTATATAAATAATATGCCTAAAATGACAACAAACCATGGATTGAAAATATGATCTACAATCTATTTTCTAATTCTTGATATATCCGATAATGGAGTATATCCGATAAAAGTGAACCAAATGATAATAAACACACAAGCTATATTCGCAAGGTTTAAAATATTTTAGTGCAACGAAACCAAAAACAACAATCTTTTTACATCCTAACAATGTCAAAATTACCTCCAGGTGTAATGTGTCCTTTTGGTCTGGACCTTCTTGCCATGTATCTGTAGTTGTAACATACAAACATTATTGAAATGTTGATATGTGGGCTCAATAAATTTTGTTCAAAAACACCTTTTTTCAACATTTCTTAATATTACTTGACAGACTGAGGAGGACTCTGTCAGTTTGGATCATGATGATGAATTTGAGCCATGGTCTTCACGAAAGCTTGCAATTCTTCAGAAATACACCACAAACGACAAACTCTCTGTTACTATGGTATATACCTGATTTTGTTTTAATTTTTTGCCCATTTTAATAGTTTTTTTTTCCTTTCAGACATCAATGTCAAAGGGTGAATCAAGGCAGGGTAAGATAAAAACTGCTGATATACAGTTTGTGTAAACTGCAGTGGGCTAAGCTCGCAAGCATCATAAGGCCTAATCATAGTTTGCATTAGGAGCTTTAGTGATTCTGAATTGTGTATCTTGCGTGCCTGGTGTACTGGTAGTTATATGAGAATAGAGCATTGCATTGTTACTGTTGCACATGTAATTTACTCATAACTTGATGTATCCATACATTGAGGGTATGCTGATATTATTGCTACTTGCAGACAAATCTGTTCACTAACCAGAAGTTGTTTTATGCAGGCCTAGGAAGACAGAATCAAACATCGTCTATTTCAGATAAACTAAAAGATAGACTTGGACAACTGGATGATTTTGAGGAGGTAAACTATGTTCCTATTTTACTCAACTGTTGCTGTCATTTTTTTAGACTGCTTGGCAAATTTAGCCAATAAAGTAGATTTGTTTAAGTTATAAATTGAATTGTTATATTGTAAGTGCACATACTTGTTTATACGGTCCTATTCTGTAGTTAAACTGCTTTTGTATTAATAATACAACTTTGATGCCTTTATCAAATTCCTATTGCTGGTGCATTGAAAGTCCAACTAACATATTAAAAAAAAATTTAAAAAGATAAAAAAAATCCATTAATTTTTTTACAGGTGTTATAGTTTGAAGTAGAACATTTAAAAGACTATCCTAATAACGAATAGTTAAAACCTGCGTTCTGTTTTTCAGGGAGGCATGATTGAGATGCAAAATCTTTCACAGCAAGAGTTTATTCAAAAGATCCATCAGCTCAACCAGACATTGATTGAATCATGGAATTCGAATCAAAAAGTTAAGGCGCTTAAAATTGCTATTCAGGTAATGCATAGTTCATCAGACTAAACATGTTTTTTGTCTGTAGTGTTTAAGTCAATGTGTGTGGTGTTTAGCTGAGGGTTTCGGCTCCAGCCTACTTTAGCCAAGCTTAACTCAAGAATACTGTAACATGAATTGGCCAAACCCTTACTTGACTAGCCACAGTGTTTAACAAGATGCTTCATCTTGCAAAGATGCAAAAAAAATAAATGTATTTCAAGATTAAAGTGTCCAAAATGGGTTTTTTAGCAGGGTACTACTTTCCAGAAATTACTGAAGCGGGTATGTAAACTGGTTGGTGATTCCGAAGGCATACTGATATAAAAATGGTCACTAGTGTAGAGAGAAAGAATCACTGCTGTGGAGAGAATGACAGATTTTAATCAATGTTGACCATTCAACTTGTCCAGAAAAAATTACTAAAAAAATTGAAAACATTTGTTTGCAATTTCAATAAAAATTACTGCTCCTAACATTTTTTATGTATTTCTTTTTGTAGTGTGCAAAGTTGTTGGGTGGTTTGTCTGTGATTCAATTTTACCCCAGCAAG
Organism: Phallusia fumigata; assembly: GCA_008931825.1. NCBI lineage: Eukaryota > Metazoa > Chordata > Ascidiacea > Phlebobranchia > Ascidiidae > Phallusia > Phallusia fumigata. The sequence goes on from QXVZ01003431.1 coordinate 18,554, forward strand.
TTTGTTCTTGTCACTGACCTGCTGGATACTTTTGGTAAGTGTTGGTTTTGACTGGTCTTGGGTCAAGCAGCATCTGCTTTCTTTGACTACCAGTTTTCAACAAGGCATTTTAATGAACGTCACTTTGATAGTTATAACAATTTTGATTACAAACTTAGATGGAAATAAATTTTTTGGGGGGCTTTGTTAATATATATTATTTTTTAAAAGGAATCACCATGTGGCTCTTTGTAGATTTGTTGAATAAGGTCATTTTGTTTATGAAATGCAACAATAATTAAAGTTTGCATTTATTTCTGTTGCAGGTGATTTGGTTTTTGATCGCATACTGTCTTTATGTGCTGGAATGACTGCAGGTGATTTGTGTAAATAATAATTAGTGGCAGGAGATCCATTAAAATGACTTCAGTTTTTGCATGGTAACATTATATACCTGTTTCAAAGGGGGTTAGGTGCATCAATACCTTTGTAGCTTGTGTTTTATAATTTATACTCTATTTTTACATAGACTCGATTGTCCCTGAGGAGGTTCCTGACACAGCTCGTGAAATTTGCGTCAATTGGCTTCTAAAAATTGCTTCTATTCGGGAACTGCTGCCTCGTATTTTTGTGGAAGCTTCAATCATCCATTGCAACGAGTTTCTTCAAACTGGGTAAAGCTTTATAGTGACAATCGCTTAAGTAATTCAGAACCAATTGCTGCAACATTATGTTTCTGTTTTAGCCGTAACTGTTTTATAATGGGATTAAAACAAAATACAGCCACAAAAACCTCCTTATTGCAAATACACCTAAATAGGCAATAACTGTACTTTAGAAAGAATAGTAAATTGTAACTGTCTTCTAATCCCATATAGGTGCTATGATAAACAACGTTTTTAGATTACAAATTTAGTATTCACCCAGAGGAGGATGACATGTATAGGATGTCGAAACAACAGTTTATTTTTAGATTAGTTTAAAAATGTTTCTTTTAGGGAGATGAAAGCTGTTCTAAACCGACTTACCAACATGACATGCGGAATTGGTGATCCTTTGATTGCAGTTTATGTTCGTGCTTACTTATGCAGGGTAAATTTCACTTTTGATTTTTTGGTGTTATTTCATGGCATAAGTATATGCAATTTTTCTTCAAAGTTTAGAAAAACAGTCTGAAATTTAGGCAGTTGTTACAAGTGTAAAAAATATACATTTTACCTAAATCGGAATCATCAGTTCCTTATTCTATTTATATTATGTTTTTTTGGAATTGACTGACAATCCCGATATGGGTGAAGTAGATGGCAGCTATTGGAAGTTTAGATATTGTCAATGTTTAATTTATATTTTCTTTGCATACAGATGGGAGTTAGATATGCTCCAAAGTTTAAGGGACATTTGAAAACAAATTTCTATGATTTTCTTGTTACTTACAAACAAGTAAGAGAACTTCAAGTTTTTAAATAAAAACATTTGCTTCAAAATTAGTTAAATGGTTAGTAAAATAAGTTATTGGCATCATTCTTATTTTTCCTAAAAAGGGAACTTTGGCGGTATTGCTGCCAACTAAATATTTTCAATTACCTACACAGAATCTGTTTTAGCCCACAAAGTTTAAGCCCTCTCCACCAAAATTGATGTTTGTTAAAACTGTGTTGCAATGTTAAGAGTGAAATTTAACCTCTGTGTACTTGACTATTTGCATGTTCTTATTGATGTCTGCAACTATATTAACTCTAATACTCTAAAATCTGGTCAAAATACCCAAACCAGCAGGATCACCCCGCATGTTTAACCAATATTTGATTAAAACCCTACAATTTTGGCCCCTTAAATGTTTTATTGTAAAAAACGTTAAAAAAAGTTTAAAATAGAAGGTTCCTAAGTAATTTTTTCACGTTGTTCATTTTTGCATGCAGATTCACACAAATCCTGTTCAAAACAAGATGGCTGCTCAAAAATTAGACATGGCGGTTTATCTTGATCATTACATACCTGCTCTTGAGTGGATTTTGTCCTCATTGGCACACAATGCCAGAGAGGTAAAACAAGGCAATAAGCCAAGCCAGTCTGGTACTAGGTTCTAAGGATTGCTATTTTTGATGCAAAGTGCTCAACCTTGTTGAAATCAAATAATGACAGGCAAAGTTTACAAAAATGAGTTTTTTAATGAAACATACCTCTTTAGTGAAACAAACATTAAATATTTACCTTACAAAGGTTAAACATATGGTGACTTATCTAGTGTTATGTCGTATACATGGCTTTAAAAAAGCCTGAGCCTGAAGTATCACCATGAGATGTTCTTGGCTCACCAAGACAGAATCCTTTTTGGGTTCATGCCACTATAGGTCACATACATTATAATGGATTTAAACAAAACTAAAAGACATTTTTAGGGACAATATAGCAAAAAGTTTAGTTTCTGTTATCACTACTAATATTTTGCATGACAACTGTCTTGCAGGCCACATTGAGCGAAGTTTTGGAAAGGTGTCGAAAAGGTGGCAACAGTTTGATGCTGTTGAATTGTTGCATTTCTGCATTCAATGCTGAATATGTCAGTTCCCGTGCATTGGTGCTTTGTGATTTAGTCAATCAACAGAAAGATGATATTTTTCCAAAAGTAGGTTTCCTGTTTATAGCCCTGTATTTTTTCTGTGGTATTCGTTTTTCTGCATTGCGTAATTTAAGCTAACATTTGTACACAAGAAAGTGGCCCTTTTTCCAAGAGCCTGGAGTGTAATATTGACAAACTTGTGTTTAAATTTACAAAAAAATATATACCATGTACCAATCCAGTCTGGCCTTTACTTTAACTATTATTAAATACCCATTTGTATCAAACATTTTGAATAAGTTCAAAATAAGCATGTAGCTGTTGATGAATTTCATATGGACCATGTATTATAATTTCTATTGGTGTTGCACAGATGGTAACAAACGTTTTATCTATTACAGGATCGGGTGTTTCAAACACTTGCCAAGAAGGTGATTAAGTCAGACCCCCCGGAAGATGATCGGCTTCCTTTACTCAATGATGTTTGGAAGCTTTTGATTAAAATCCATAATCCCAAGGTTTGTTACCTTTTTTTATAATTGGCACAAGCACAACAAAATTCCAGGCATGAAAGTGTTGGGACTTGATAAGCCGTCACTAAAATTTCACTGTCTGCTTTCCTGCTTGGCTTGAACCTTAAGTTGAACCTGGGTAGAAAATTAAACTCCATGGTGCATCATAGTCACAATTCATACAACTTGCAAGACTCAAATTCATGTCTGTGGGCATGATCAAGTTGCGTCTTGGTCATAACATTTTGTTATTCTGAGTTTTTACATATATTTGGGATGATTTTTTGTCAGTTAAATTTTTGTCAATATAGATGTTTATGGTGAAAATTAATTTAGAAAGCATTTTACACTACCAAATGTTGCTATTTGAGTCATAACAATTTATCCAGGATGGAACTGGCCAAACGAAATGTTTGAATCACTAAGTAAACCATGTTTCAATTTTGAATTGCAGAGATACATAGCATGTGCTGAAGTGTGGTCTGAATTTGCAGCAAAAAACTTCACGGTAAGCAACTTTGTTTAAAATTTATTTTTTGTTATTGGTGATAAAGCATTCCAACACAAAAGCCCCAAAAGAGATACTGAGCAGGAAATAGCTGTGAACTGCAAAATAAATTGGGGTGTTATACAATGGAAGGACAAGCTGTGCATTGAGGTTGAAATTTCTTCTGGCCCACTATCAGTTAAAATTCAATTCTTGCTCTAGGAATTGTAGGTTTCATTTTCTTATTTTTAATATTTGTTTTCCAATTGTGGGCAACATAGAACGTTTGATGGCTGTTACATTGTGGAGTGCTTTTTGGGAGTTTATGTTTGGTTCACCAGTTTAATGGCCCTAAAAAGGGTATCAATTTGTTTCTTTTGCAGAAGAAAGAGGTCAGCACAATACTAGNCTATCAGTTAAAATTCAATTCTTGCGCTAGGAATGATAGGTTTCTTTTTCTTATTTTTAATATTTGTTTTCCAATTGTGGGCCACATAGTACTTTTTAGTGGGCCATAATTTTGATGGCTGTTACGTTGTAACAATGCTTTTAAGGAGCTTATGTTTGGTTCACCAGTTTAATGGCCCTAAAAAGGGTATTTTTGATCACATAAGCTTTTGGTTCGAAAAAGAATCAGCCAAAGTTTTTACAGATTTTTATTGTCAAATTGTTTCATTTGCAGAAGAAAGAGGTCAGCACAATACTAGGTGACATCATTAAGCACATGATCCCTGATCGAGCATTTGAACAACATTATACCCAGGTGGGTAAAAACTATAGCGGCACCAAAGTTTTTGTTAACTAAAAACAGTCGAATGGTTTAAACAAAATTTATTCACATGATGTGTGACAGTAACCCAGTTTGGCCTTCTGTGTTTTGTAAAAAAGCGTGCTGTCACATTTGAATTACAGTGAGAAATCATAGGTGAAATGGATGTGTTGACGTTTAAAAGTTTGCCCTTCTAAAATAAACAATATCAAGATGGACAACGATAACTAAGGAACAAGATATAAAACTCAATACAAATAAGAAATTGATATTGTGTCACCTGTGTATGATGTCACAAATGCAATTGCACAGCTGGGTGGCAATAAAAATGTAGAAGCTTCCATATCTATTTTTGATCTTTTATGGTAGAAACCTTTAAAGCTGGGCTTCCAAACTATTTAGTCTGCGTCACCTTTTTATTCAATTCAATTTTTCTTGACCCTTTACATTTGTCAATGATAGACACTTTAAAAATATTTTTGTATGTGTTTAAANCATTTGAATTACAGTGAGAAATCATAGGTGAAATGGAAGTGTTGACGTTTAAAAGTTTGCCCTTCTAAAATAAACAATATCAAAAAAGAAATGGACAACGGTAATTGAAGGAACAAGATATAAAACTTAATATAAATCAGAAATTAATATTGTGTTACCTGTGTATGATGTCACAAATGCAATTGCATAGCTGGGTGGCAATAAAAATGAAGAAGCTTCCATATCTATTTTTCATCTTTTATGGTAGAAACCCTTAAAGCAGGGCTTCCAAACTATTTAGTCTGCTTCACCTTTTTATTCAATTAAATTTTTCTTGACCCTTTACATCTGTCAGTGATAAACACTTTAAAAATATTTTTGTATGTGTTTAAAAACTGCAACACGCAAAAGCAAGCCACAAACAAACATTTCAAAAATAGTGTGAGAACCTCTGTAGGGTCGTGCTCCCAGTTTGGAAAGCTCTGCTTTACAACGTAGCACTGTTAAGAACAACTCAAGACTTTGTCACCTTCAATAATGATTTTTCTTTTCTTGTTTACAGTTGACATCTGTGGTTACCAATGTGCTACAAAACATGAAAAACTTTTCAGACATATTTTCGATGGTAAGTGCTCTGTTGAACTCTTTTGTGTTTTTGTACTCTGTAGTAAACTGCATTTCGTGGTTTATACAGGATAAATTTCTTCCATTTCTTGACATGTTTCATAATGAAGTGAAAAAAGTTGAAGTCTGCAGACTGGTTGC
>QXVZ01003455.1:0-11049 GCA_008931825.1 Phallusia fumigata
CAGGTATGAATTAAGTTGATTTGGTGCGCGCCGTGCGCATAATGCGGTAGTTTGTAATCATTTGTGGCTTTCTTTCGCGCCAGTTTTGGCCCAAAAACAGTGTAGGGAATGTTGACACTCTAAACTTGCGTATGTAACAATTTAGCTATGACCTCATCTACGCAGTAGCTATGTCGGTCCATAGTTCGCCATTGTAAGCTTGGCGTTCTGTTCGGAATAAAACTGGTTATTTAACACTGCTGAGTAATTTGATAACTGGGTATTTTGAAACTGCTGCAAACCATAAAATATCGATTTATTTCCATGAGACAGTAAATTCAAATCCAGTTCAATTATCGCACTACCTCGAAGTAAAGTCAACCGTGCTGCACACCTGTGTATGTAATACAAACATTTTTAAAAATACCCAAACTTCACGCAAAAATACCTTCTGTCTGACCTTGCTGTACTCTTGTGGCCATTGAAGTCCCCAGATATTTTTGCCCCAATTGTCTCGAATATTTGCGATAGCGCAACACGAAAAATGTCGTATCAGCTGGTTGTATGCCCGAGATAATTCAAATTACTATCTTGTTTCGCAGGAAGCAGATATTTTCGCGCCATGTTCTGCAACGACCACAAAGAGTCGCGTGAGATGTTGGTTCAAATTAACGGGATGCAAGCTGATGTGATGGATTTGTTGTTGGATTATCTTTACACGTCACGTGCGTCTATCACAGCCGACAACGTACAATTGCTTCTGGAAGCTTCCAATCTCTTTCAGGTAGCTACTGTTTGCCTAACAAATTTTTGTCATGCATGTGATATATGGGTTATAAGGTACGGTCGGTTTCACGTTTGGAAGTCAAAAACGAGTTTATTGAAATACAGTAAAACCCAATTCATCGGGATTCGGTTTAACCCGACCTTCGCCCTTTTTCGGATAAAACTTGATATGCTAATGATTTNTTACACGTCACGTGCGTCTATCACAGCCGACAACGTACAATTGCTTCTGGAAGCTTCCAATCTCTTTCAGGTAGCTACTGTTTGCCTAACAAATTTTTGTCATGCATGTGATATATGGGTTATAAGGTACGGTCGGTTTCACGTTTGGAAGTCAAAAACGAGTTTATTGAAATACAGTAAAACCCAATTCATCGGGATTCGGTTTAACCCGACCTTCGCCCTTTTTCGGATAAAACTTGATATGCTAATGATTTGTGATGTTTTTTTTAACAAAAGGCATCGGATAATACGGACGGCGGATTTGTGCAGTAATGCATGTTGCCGATCATGTTTATACACAACAACTGCTCACTGTTAGATACATGTTTCACTGCATTGTGCTCTACAATCTACACTCTACAACGTTGTAATGTCGTAATAACTTGGCTGGCTAGCCGCCGTATTACCGTGCGCATGGCGTAACAGTCAATTATCGTTTTTCGCCCAATCCTTTTGTGGATTTAGTGCGTATAGGTTTGTACAGTTTCAATAAATTCGTTTTGTTTTGAAACAATTCTATTAATTTTGGGCGCTAATGTGTACAATTAAGGCAAATATCCAATAAGAATATACAAGCCAGTACTTGCGTGTGAAACAAATTCTATGTTTCGACAAACGCTGCTGTCATCATCAGGAATGAGTCGGAAAAGCGGCGCAGCGTTTGTCGAAACGTAGAATATGTTTTATACACAAGTACTGGCTTGTATATTCTTATTGAGAAGATTTAAAACCGTGAATTGTGTACCAAAGGAAAATTTTCCTATCAACTGCCCACAAGATAACGTCAGGCCTAAAACAAACGACCTTGGAAAAACCGGATATTCGCCTAATCCAGTTGAATTTGTCGTTCTTTTCGAGTCCTGATAAACCGAGGTTTACTGTAGGAACTTTAGCGTTTTAGGAGTTAGTATTCCAACGAATTGGTTCATTAATTTGGGCGACCACTTGTTATTTTAAGTACTGTGCAACTGCTGTGACCAGCGTCGCAGATCATGTGTGAAACATAATTTTTCAAGTTATTACAATTAGCCCACTAAACGAAGAAACATAAGTGACGTTATCAACTTAGAATGCGAAGTCAACATTATGACATAAATTGTAAACCGGCACTCTGCGTTCAAAAAAGCAGCTTACACGAAAAACTCCAAACTCTATTTGCAATATTGCGGAAATGCATAAAGTTTCCCACATGGACTGAGACATGCGACCCATAAACATTAAGTTAAAATTGTCGGACAGATTACCAGTACCGACTGAACAGAAACGCCCCAGGTCAAAATACCTTGTTATGAGTACCTTATTATTAAACGTCTCGACAACATTCCATTTCGACTTACTGCGATATTTTTTCCGTTTCCGCATTTAATAACTTGGTTCATAATTATATTTTATGAATGGCCAAAAGTTGGCAAATGTGTCATTCTTTTCAAAAGTTTTGCTGAAAAATTGCCTGTTTTCGGACGACAAAACATGGCGAAATGNGAAATGCATAAAGTTTCCCACATGGACTGAGACATGCGACCCATAAACATTAAGTTAAAATTGTCGGACAGATTACCAGTACCGACTGAACAGAAACGCCCCAGGTCAAAATACCTTGTTATGAGTACCTTATTATTAAACGTCTCGACAACATTCCATTTCGACTTACTGCGATATTTTTTCCGTTTCCGCATTTAATAACTTGGTTCATAATTATATTTTATGAATGGCCAAAAGTTGGCAAATGTGTCATTCTTTTCAAAAGTTTTGCTGAAAAATTGCCTGTTTTCGGACGACAAAACATGGCGAAATGGTCCTTTCTAACAAAGTCTTATTAGTGGAACAAAGAATCTAAAATTGGGGTAACTAAAATGTAATATTTTAGCAACCTACAAACGAAATAACAATCATGTCCAAAACATGTTGTTTTGCACCACAGTTCGCAAAATCGTTATCATCGACTGTAAGTTTCCAGGTTATAGCCTTCAGTCTATTAACGAAAATTCAATAAATGGCCGGCAATCCTAAGCTACACCAAGTCACCACTTTTTCAGTGCCCCAATTGTGAGGCATGTCCCTCAAAAAACTGTCAACCGACGCCGATAACCAGATGTCATAGTCATCCATTCACAACATAGGAAACCGCTTCAGTTGATGACTAGCATCTTTCGCCACAACCCGACTATTGTGTACCGCCGTGACAATAATCCCTTTTCTATGTGCATAAAAATAGGGCTTGTGTAGATGAACAGGTGTACGTTGTTGTTATTTTTGCCCACTGGGGTTTCCTACATGTCGTTTTAATATTAGTTTAGTTGCGATAGAAATGGGCGGGATGTTTTTCTTAAGGTTTGCGGCTGTGAATGGTAATACTGGATGCCTTGCATGTAAACCACACGGCTAAAATTAAAATCGGTATTTTTCTGCATTTTTTGTAACATGGTTCCAGTTGGATCCGAATGCAAACTGTTAAGTTACGTCAACTAAAGACACAGCAGCCCTTATCGGTGCCGTCTCAAGCGGTCTCGACCCGGGGGCAAACTGTCAAGGGGAACCTATTTTTAGAAAAAAGGTTTTAATCGCAGTTGTGGTTAAACTTAAAGGGAATGGATAAAAGGTGCAGATATGTGTTGCAGGACTTTTCTTTGTTTTCCTTTGGACGACAAAACGCAACGAGTCTGTCATTTCTAATTAAGCATATTTTTAAAGAATTTATCGTGTATTAAGAGTGATATTTGCCTATCGGAAGTTCTAAAGGGCCATCTGCCTTTGTGGCGCCTTAGCCCAACGAAACTCCGGCCCTAAGTTCTTGCCAAAACATTTAATCCATAGTGGTCAATAAACGACTAATGTCGCAAAGAAAGGCGATTTAGCACACGTATTCATACATAATATACCCAGATAACCCCACTTGGTGAAGCGTGCACGAGGTTCCTAGAAGCCCAACTTGATCCTTGCAACTGCATCGGGATGAGGGAATTCGCTGAGGCTCACGCCTTGTCCGAGTTATTCAAGAAAGCATCCGAACTAATCATGGACAAGTTTGCCGATGTAGTGGTGGTACGAAATAATTTTTGCTGTGCTTTTGTTTCCTATAGTTTTGTTTCTTCACCACAAAGGTGTTTCGAAATAGTTTCAGATCCCAAACGAATGGTTAGAAACACAAGACACGGACTTGAAAAGTAGCTTCATTCAAAACATAACTTCTAGAGGACTTGAATACAGTGAATACATTGTAGTGCAAACGTTTTGACAATCGCTGTTGTCATCATCAGTACATAATGTGTTCACCATAAACAACTTCTCAGTTAGGTTTTTTATACAACGAATGGCGTTCATTGTTAATATTTTCTTTGTTTGTTATCGGGTTTGGCATTTCATTATTGACTTCAAGGACTTTTGATGGTTGTGTTGTTGATCCAAAAGTGTATAACCAGCAAATGTTGCAAAATATTGTATTTTTGAACGTAAACTTATGATTGCTCATACCATTTTCTTTGTTTTAAGGCTAGCTATTTTTTTATTTAATGTGACAAGTTTGACTAACATTAAGTTTTTTTTCTTTNATTTTTGAACGTAAACTTATGATTGCTCATGCCATTTTCTATGTTTTAAGGCTAGCTCTGTTTGAAAGTGACAAGTTTTGTGACAAACATTAAGACCTTTTTCTTTAGCACGAAGAGTTTTTGGAACTTCCCAAAACGCGCGTCATCGATTACATCAGCGATGACGACATCAACGTGTCACGTGAGGAGATAGTGTATGAAGCTGTAAAGAGATGGGTCGCCCACGATCCAGTTGTGAGGTAATCCGAACCTGTACAAAGTCATGTCAAGAATAGAAATTATATTGTTATGGTTCCCCGTAAACAGGTTTTGAATATATATCCAATGTAATAAATAGAAATGCTATGTGTGAAAAATATCATGAAGCGGTCGTAGCGTATGTACAATTGCAATATGGAGAACGCCACTTCTCTTGCTTTTGTATTTTTCTGTTTGCTGTTTGTGATAGCTAAGGGAACCACAACTTTTTGTTTCTCAAACAACCCCTGACTGCTGAGGCAAGTCTTAGAAGCATAAGTATAAATTGTCAGCTGCAAATAACTCGAACCTTATCACCGTCAAATAGTTGTGTCGGGGTTAACAACAGAAACAGCATAATCCTGTGTTATCCTACCTTGTGGGTTTGTTTAACCAAAGTAAATAGGTCCAATATTAATGGAAATAAGAGAAAACGTGTTCAAGTTTCAGTGATGCCTTTTATACACCAACAAACGTTTTTAGGCTGCTTTGTAAAATTAACAAGCAGCCTGAAGCCTTAGGATTTTCCAAATTAGTTGACTTAATATGGTTCACGTGGCCTAGCATGGAATTCGACATGTCGCATAAGTTGCATAGCTTCGGGGCAAATTCGGTGGAGAAGGCGCGTTTTAATTTTTGAAAGGCGCGCCTGTTGATGCTATCTGTGACATTCCTTTATGGTTCTAACATAATAGTTTGAAATATACAAAACTGGCATCGGAGTCATCATTTACAACTTTTCGTACAGTGGTCTATTTAACACAAACATCAAGGTTTACAGCAGTGTTTTTCCAACTTTTTCGATTCGAGGCCCTTGGAAAATTAAAACGATCCACCAAGGCGTCGCAACGCACAGTTCAAGAGCCACGGGTTTACGGTTTTTCATTCATGACACANGTGTTTTTCCAACTTTTTCGATTCGAGGCCCTTGGAAAATTAAAACGATCCACCAAGGCGTCGCAACGCACAGTTCAAGAGCCACGGGTTTACGGTTTTTCATTCATGACACAAGGGATTTAGAACAAGCCCGTCATAACAAATTTAGGTTACAAATTATTTCAAATGTTATTTCGGTACAATACACCATTACATTATCCCCTAAAGTCTAAAAAAGACACGCTGACCCCCCCCCCAAAAAAATTCGTTACAAAACCGACGCATTTTTAGATTAATAGGGTTCGTTGATAACTTTTTCCGCCACAAAACCATATCGTGTTGTTTGTGACATTTGTGACGAATCCACTGCCGCATTACCCGCGGCAAGTAATTCCCTCCTCGTCACAGGCTTAATAAAACCTTTCTCCTTAGTNTTTTCCGCCACAAAACCATATCGTGTTGTTTGTGACATTTGTGACGAATCCACTGCCGCATTACCCGCGGCAAGTAATTCCCTCCTCGTCACAGGCTTAATAAAACCTTTCTCCTTAGTAATAGCACGAAGTGACGTCATAATTCTAGACTTTGTCCGCAATCATGTCAATATTTAGTGTACCAACGTGGCGTGATCAGCAGGTCTTTGTGACAAGACCGCAACCAATATATACTCGTTGATCGTGTATTTTAAAAAAATTTTTTTCTGTTTTGTGCTGGTTTGCTTCTCCCAATTGGTGAAGAAAAATTCGTTCAATTTTTTTGCGCATATGATAGTTAGGTATCTGAAGTAAACTGTAACCTTTGACCCCACCTGACCCCAANGGTTTGCTTCTCCCAATTGGTGAAGAAAAATTCGTTCAATTTTTTTGCGCATATGATAGTTAGGTATCTGAAGTAAACTGTAACCTTTGACCCCACCTGACCCCAAAACGTGAAGTTTGTAAAACAGCAATATGGATTCACGTTCTTATTTATCTTATTAGGGTTGGTACAAGGGTTTACCGGGCAATTCCTGAATTGTTCTCTTGAAGCATTAAAATTAGAACGTAACGAATATGAAGCCACCACCTCACAATGTTGGTAACACCCAGTCAGAAAGACTGCTTTCCTGGTTCTAAAAGTCGGGACTTGACACATACATGCACTTCGAATGCGAATATGCTAACCTCGTGCGTTTTAGTCTTATAACAGGTTACTGTTTTTAATCCAGTACTTGTCGCATTTCAATTACGAAAGCAGATAGATGTCTGTTGTTTCACTAAAGGCTACCGGTTTCTTTTATCTACTGACGAACCTAACTAACAAATAACTGTGTCCTTGTTGTAGATCTGAGGAATTCGCTGAAATGTTGTCGTACGTTCGCGTACCGCTCATCCACCCGAGTTATTTCGTAAACGTAGTGGAATGCGACGAACAGGTTTCAACCAACCCTGCCTGCCAGGCGATCTTACAAGAAACCAGAAAATATCACATTTTAGGTAAAATTAAAAAAGTTTTTCAACAATTATTTAGCAGTAGTATACTGTTGTTCTTTGTGCCAGTGGTTTTGAACGCAGTGTCCAAGTATGCAAATTGTGTCCGAATGGTAATGACTTTACACGCGATGTTGATAACGTCAATGAAAGAGGTCGCAAACGACGACTTACAAGTGTATTTCGATGTAAATTCATAAATTACACCAGTCCTTTATAATATATTGTTCTGGCTATATTGTATTTGGTATTACGTTTTAGAAGAACTTCCAGCTCTACCTCTCTCTAAAGAATATTATAAGTGCATCTGCTACAAAATTTCTATTTTACTGATATTCCATTCCTTCAGGCAACGAAATTAACAGCGCTCGTACCAGACCTCGTCGTTCAACCGGTTGCAGCGCAGCAGTTGTGATAGTTGGTGGTTACGACAGAGTTGGAGGATATAACATGCCGCAGGTTGAAGCGTTTGACCCCGTCACGGGTCACTGGAGTTCCCTGGCTAAGCTTCCGGCGTTCACCAAGTCCGAGTACGCAGTGGCTTCGTTCCGGAACAGCATCATCGTCAGCGGTGGAAGAATTCACTCCAGAGATGTCTGGCTGTACCAGGTAACTATGCGTCCCCTTCCATGAAGGGGGAACATGTTATTTTCACTCTGTTGTATTATTTCCTTTTTTGTCTAACACGGTTTGATCCCACCGTTTGGTGAAAAAAAGTCGTTTAAATTACTTTAAATCTGCACACTTGATTGATAGGTATCTTAAGTTGTACAATGTAAGGCCCCAGTTGACCCTTGTGTTATTGTATAGGCCCCCAAAACGTGCAAGTTAATGCACCTAAGAATATTCACCTCAAAAATTTACTATTTTGGCAGTTGGTAAAATGCAAATAAATGTCTGCTATTAAGTGTTTTTTAGCGTATGTAGTGTGTAGGGTTTATTTCGGGGAATATGACGTCATACTTATACTACACTATGCACTAGGGGAGAATTTTGTATTTACAAGAGGGTAATACCTTAAAAAACATACTATTTACAAACTACATTTCCAGCTTTGAATGTTGGTTAAGGGGTGCATGGACTAAAAAGTTTGAGAACCACTGCCCTGGTATAAAATTGAACACTGACAAACGTATGTCTAGCGAGTAAGTCAGTATAAAGGCTTCAAATTGAACGTCACTCTTAGTATGTCACCACTACTAGGTATAGTAAATTGCGTCAGTGCCAAACTCATTATGTTACAGTCGCACCTCGACAACTGGGTGAAGATTGCTCCCATGTGCAAAGGCAGATGGCGCCACCGTATGGTGACCTTGGGAGGTCACGTGTACAGCGTGGGAGGTTACGACGGGAAGAATAAGCTGAAAAGCGTGGAACGCTACGACAGGTGCAATATTTAATTGGTCAACAACTAGTCTTGGTTTCAACGAATCGTTAAATTTTATTTTTATTTTGTAGTTTCTGCAACTCGTGGTTGGAAATATCACCTATGCTGATGGCTGTGAGTACATGTGCACTCGCTACGTGTAACGGGAAGCTGTACGTCATCGGCGGTGGGGGGGAGGACCCAAGTGTTTTCAACAAGGTAAGAAATAATGATTGTTCGACCAATTTGGACTAAACAGAGCGGGTGCTTTAAAACTAAGCTTAATCCCCAACAAGTTTACCTTCTTTTCAAAAACAAATTACATTTAAACGTCACAGAAGTGAAACGAAACGACAAATAAACACACACAGGAAACCCTATGTTCTACAAACTTTAAAGATTTTAGTGCAAGAAATTAATCACGATAACCTAATTACCCCCTGAAATGTTTCAATTTACCCTTTTTAGAGTAATTACCCCTAGATTTAAAAAACGTGCACTTGCAGGGCAGTGTAATTTAAGACATTTGTTGTTTCAAGAAAGAAAATTAATAAACTCCGAAAAATATGCTATTCCTTGTAAAATTTGGCCCAAAAGGTACGTGGCTTACAGGTAAAAAAAGGCTCAAAATAATTTCCATATCAAGTCCTATATGTTTAATCAGTAAGTGATGATATCCCTAATATTGCCTGACGGAGTCAAATGTATATATCAGGAGTGACCACAGTTGTATACGATAAAATCCAGGTTTCGAAAAGCCTTAGTACAAAAATTAGGAAACTAATTTATTTACATACGCACTGAAGCATGTGAAACAAATCTCAATTCCATCTGGTGACGTTGTTAAAACTACAACAAAAAACATATTTATACACATTCTATATTTATACACAGCACATTATTACAAAAAAAAGATGTACAAAAATGCGCATACATCGGTACAAAGAGCTGCATGTGGCCTACGAACCGCGGGTCGACCACCTCGCTATAAGCCAACCCCTGTTTTACATCAAACCGGTTCCCGAACATAAATATGACAACAAACCCCTACCCACACTCGCTTCGTGTGGCAGCTGCTTCTTGTGACGTATCACTCTTCTCTTGCAAGTCTCCGGGCCGATTGAAAGGTTGCTTACAATTCGGTGGGGAATTGCTGACTGAAGCTTCTGCTTATGTAGTTTATCACCCTGCCATGGCATAAACAGGCGACGCCGAGCGACTGAAATGTCATTGGCCTATTTTAAATCGATGGACGTCGAATTTGGCCTTCTTGCGTAGGATGTCTGGGCCAAGTTTTGTTTCGTCACCTTTGATCTACGTTTGATGTCATGCAACTGGAACGTCGTAATACTGTCTGTGTTACTTGTCTGTTAACGTAATTAAGGTCATGTACTGCATACCCTTAGTCCGACTTTGTTGTGGTTTCGCAGTACTTTGTAGCCTATATGTGGTAGAGATGTTTTTTAGCCCAATTTACAATAGCACAAAAACATTGCCTGAAAAATTTCAAAGCGAAAGCCACAAGTGTGACGATTACCGAAGCAATTAACGTGTTAAACATATACAGCAGATGCATTTCTTATTTTCAGGTTCAGTGCTATAACCCTGACACGAATCAGTGGACCATGAAGTCGTCCCTGCCCTCGCCCCACCACTGTGTCTCCACAGCGACACACAGCGGCAAGATATTTGTGCTTGGTAAGTCTTCTCAATTTCAAATATGCAAGCTTGGCTATAGCTAAAGACTTCCAGTCAGAAAACAAATAGAATCAGCCCCAGTTACTTTCAAGTTTGGTTTGTCTGCTACTAGATGTGGTTGATAGTTAGAGTAAAATTTAATTTGCTAAACCGATACTTTTTAAAAACACATAGTTTTTTGTTACAATTTACAAATTTTTGTCATACAATTTGTTGCTTTGTGAAAGGGGTATTGATCGTTTAGGGTTAGGTTTCGAAAGCTTTTATAGTAGCTACTAAATGCACCAAACGAAATAAGGCCCTTTTTATTACATATATTATCGCCCTAAACAGGTGGCACAGAAAAGATGATGCACAGCTACGACCCACTCAACAATACCTGGTCTTCTACATCCATCACCGGCGACAAACTGGAAAATTGCGGCGTTACAGTGTGCGGTGGAAAACTTTACATAACAGGTAACTTTTTACGCCTGAAAACGCTATTTAATAAAGTTGTTTTTTAACTATCTTGCGAAGGTCGCGCATTTGCGATTAACCGTGTACGATCCTGTTAGAGACCAATTAATGGATTTATACACTTTTTTTAATCCCCAATTAATGGATTTTTACACTTTAAGTATTTGTACTTTAAACGTTTTACATGTTTTGATAATTCCTGTTGTCATCCTTTTTATATTAAGACGATTCAAAACCGTAAAAAATTTTTGAAATAAAATTTAAAAGTTAGGAATATGATTGACACCACAAGTTTCAATCAGAGTTCCCTTCTATTGCCACGGCTGACTGGTTAAACCTGGTTAGAGAACACGCTTTGGGCATGTCATCGCTTGACGACTTAATAAAGACGCCACAAAGCAAGCACCTA
>QXVZ01003457.1:0-14227 GCA_008931825.1 Phallusia fumigata
AACAATGGCCATTTAAATTGTGATGTCACAATGCACACGTATCAGCCCCACGTAAAAGGTCGTTTATGGCTTCAACAATGCTTTTAAAGCTTTTTAATGTTCGGACGGCAATGGGTGTTGTTTGTTCGGATGAGGGCAACGTATGTATCGGGCAGTTTTGCTCTTTCTCTTGTGGGGTTTAATCTCATTTCGGTAGGGGCAAATACATTAAAGAATTGGTTTGTAAAAATTGCTGTACAGTTGTTATTGCCAGCAATAATGTTTCTCATCTCAGGGTGCAAATTTCGTATGTGTGTATCAGTAGAGTAACTGGCTTTGAACTTTGCGGCAAAAAGTGCAAAAAAGATTAAATGACGAGGATACCACCAGAATGTCACAGACCAATTCAATCGCAACGTAATTATCATAAATGGTTGAGCATATTTCTACAACAGAAAAGTGCTTAGGGGAAAATAAGCAAGAAAACTTGGATAGAAGGTTTTCAGGTCATTCTCACATCTAGTGTTTTGTCCCATTGCTTCTTTCAATAGATGTGCATAACAGTGTCAAAAAAAAACAAACAAAAACATACTTTTTCCAACCAATTTCGTTCGCTACTCCGACATCGGCGTATTGCACAAGACCGATAGAACGAAACAGAATTGGTGAGAGTGAAAATAAAGTGCTTTACCAGTGCAGTGTTTACGCGCCGTTTTTTTCATTTTTTTTTACAAAATGCGTCAGTTAAACAAAGATAATCGTAAGAGAAACACTTAAGGACAGTGCAAAGTACGTTGTTTCCGATAAATTTCACGCATTTATTTCCCTGTCAAACATCGAATCCATCAGGCGGTTATTGGCTCATACAAAATGCCATTTCGCCTGAAGAAGGTGTCTCTAACGATGCGTGACCGGCCGAATTGGGGGGCGCGGAACTCCTTAACTACGTCATCAAGTCTCCAGCCGTACTCCCACGATGTCGTCAGGGGGTATTCGTATTTTTCCTCAGGTTTTTTAAACGTGCGGGCTTGTAGGTACTGGTAGCGACCTCTGCCTTCCTTGGTGAATCCGTTGTAAAGCATTCGGCGAATCCCTGTTGAAAACAAATAAACACAGGTTATTCTTTAAAGCAAAGACATTTAAAAACTTGGTGGCTTCATCCTAATTCCACTGAGCTTCACAAGTTAAGCGTATAAGTTCAGATCATGAGTTCGAATCTCATCGCCTATGCTTCAACAATAACTAAAACGCGGTGGTAAAAACGATCGATACTGGAACTGCACATTCCCAGCTTTCGAGAAAATCTGTTTAATTTGGGGCCGGCAATCCCTGGCAAGCCAAGCGATTTACAAAATCTTATTTCAACACATTATTTCAGCCAAGCTGAGCAAGCTCTTCGTTTTTAACGTTCGAAACTGTTACTGCAACCACCTTTTTTCACATTGTGATGATTAGCCTAGTTAAACACAGAAACATAACGCAAAGTCTTTGACATTTTAACCTAATTTGCAAACTGGCACACTACGTCCAAAAAGTTGCCGCCCCACATGGCCTAATCCAGGGGTGGGGAGCTTTTCGATCATGAAGGCCACCAAACAATTCATCGTTCCTCATAGATGCCGCATTGACTGTGTTGTTTGTCATTTTATCCCTGTAGGGTTTTGGCGTTAAGTAGTTAAATTGTTATGTAATATAAGAAATAAAAGTGAAAAATTAAAGTGAAGGCCGCAGGTTCATCAAAATTCATCAAAAATAACATCGAATTCTTGGCCATAAACAGATTACCTGGAGTAACTGGCCTCATTTCAACCAGCAGTGCGTCAGGATCTGCAACGCTTTCCTTGCTCTTCTGTACGACAAGGTCGTACTTCGGTTGCCTCTTCTTGGGATAAGAGATGACTGGAAGAGTGAGACTCCTGGTGGGAGGCTTTGGAACCATTTCGGTGAGCCTCTTGGCTCGATTTAATCTTTTCTCTTCCCTGGAAGCCGAGTCCTTGCCCGTTCCGTCTCCCCTGTATTTTTCGTGCCACGCCAGACGCACGTAAGCTTCCTTCTTGATCGCTTCCTTCCAGAAGTTCTGCCGCTGGGTGTCCATATTGAGCTCCCGCCCCATGATTGAGTTTGCAGTGCTACTATGACGTCACTAACACACGGCGCGAGAGCCTACTGTTGTGGGGTGCCGATAGCTGCAAAAAATTGTGGTTGGTTTTGCAAAAATTACAACAATCAAACGTGTTTTTGAATCGAACAAAAATCAGATAAATATTTAACGCAACACACGTTTTTTTTGACCAACATGTCTTGTTTAAATCACATTTTAGTCAGTCACCAAAAATTTGCAACAGCTTCCGAAATCGGGCAACAAACACGTTAAAATCTAAACATGCTGAAAAATTCTACTGATAATCTGTAAAATTGTCCCAAATCGTTCACAAAAGTTTCAGTTGGATTTACTTAAATCAAACAGAGTCGTCCTTTCCTTTTTTAATAAAACTGTCTCCTTATTTACCAACTTTTAGTCAATGTTCTGACCCAAACTAACTTACAATGTAAAACTAGCAATCTGACATTTTGCAAACAAAGCAAACCAACCAAACCTTACAACTGAAGCTTCAAGCAAAACAGCAACACACCAAAACCCCGTCTCTTACTTTCCGACTTAACAGTTTGCCTACACGTCTACCAGACACAAAGAAAATCACTGTGCTAGACGGAAATCTATTTGACCTGCAAACCCACTCGGAATGACGTTGCTATGGTTATGCCCACCGAAGCGAAACCAATAAACTAATGTACCATGACGCGCAGTCAAGCGTGCGAAACAGGTGCTGCCCCTAATCACGTGGTTTTAAATTGCAGGCGGTGAAATTAATGTTTATTTTCAACAAGTATTTTGTAATATTTTTAAATGTTTGTTCTGAATACAATTTAATGCAATCGTCTTGTGACGTATGATGTTGCATTCAAGATTCTTGAATCTGTTTAAACTGTGCAAGAAGGGCCCATTATTACCTGTGTAAGTTGGCCAAAAAGTTATTGCGTTTTTTGAAATTTTCATTGTTTCGCCTGTTACAGCATTGCGTGAGTCTGCTAGCAACAACAATGGTTTGTTTTAGCAGAATCAACACTATTTCAACAGAGATGCTGTTGAAAACTAAATATCAGATAGGTCTCTAAAAATTTTTGTGTGCTTTAAAATTTTTTCTTGATTTTAGACCAAAAAGATGGTATGGAAAGATGGATTTTCCGGAATTTGAAGACTTGTCAAACAAAACATCAGTGGAAATGGCATCAGAAGATTCAGACCTTCACCACCTCCATCTTTCTGGTTATATTGTTGGGGGATTTAAGTTCACCAAAACCACAGTGTACGGCCCGGTTGCTATCCTTGACACAGCTGTCTTTGGATGGAATGTAAGTGAATACATGTCAAAATTTTTTAATGTTTGCAGTTTGCTACTATATCGACTTCACTGTGGCAAAGTAGTTTCTGATATGGATTCTTATGGGTTTATTCAATGGGCATCAGATATTTGCTAAATTATGTGCTGGTCAAGGTCAAACAATTAAAATCCCTTGCCAATTATTTAATTACTTTAACTGTTGTTATATGACAAAAAATAGCTTGATATGTTTACATTCAGATTGTTGGATAAGTTAGTTATGTTAGTTGTATTTTGATAATGAAGTAATTGTTGTTCAGTTGTTAAGTTTGGCAGCCAAATGTAATTGTTTGTAAAACTTTGATAGGTTGTCAAGCCTGAAGCAATTACATTGGAGAGTTTGGCATTGTTTCATCTTATCCATCCAAAATTAGGTAAGTTAATCTTTAATGGGAAAAGATAAATTGCATTAACTGGAATTTTGGCGTTTAATTACAATGTTTGATGTATCTGAAAAAGTTATTTTTTTTACCACACAACCTAATTGTGTACAGAATCACAATTATACTGCTATTTTAACCATGTCATATCCCATTTATTTTGTCACAAACTTCACCTGTCTTTTTTAATTATTTTTAATTGCACCATTGGCCATAAAAGCAAATCACTATATCTTGTTTTGTTTCCAGACATTGTTGTAATTGGCACAGGCGATTTTTTTCACCCTCTACCTACTTCTATTCACGACGAGATGAGATCACGCGGTGTGGCAATTGAAGTTCAGCGCACAGCGCATGCATGCGGAATATACAATTTACTAAGAAGTAAAGGATCGCAAACAATCGGTGCAGCATTAATTCCAGTCACCAACACCGAAAACCAAAACATTAAGATTTTAAACCCTGGAAAAAAGTCAAACCCTAGGTTGGGAAGTAGAATATGAAGCAATCAACTGTTGTTGTACGTTTGTAGCTTATATTTAATATCAATGTCATTTTTCTGGTTTTGTGGCGTATAAAGTATATGCTTGTTGGCTTGCTTTGAAAGTAACATGACTGTTGACAGCACAAAACTACAGAAACAATGTAGTAACAGAGACAAACACCTTTATAAGTAATTGTATTATATTTCTCATTTCATTTCAAGCAATATTACACTTGTTGGCAAAGCTAGCACATATTCGACAAACAAAACAAACTAGTACTGGACAGAGAAAAGGCAACTTTACTACATAATGCACCTTGGCAGAATGCCTAAAATACTTAGGCACTAAATGCAAACACCAGTTTTGTCTTGTGTGAGGCATAAGTTTTGTGTTACATTTTTCACAAAGCCATCACAGTGGCAAAACATCTGGTGTGTATGATGCATCAAAATAAGTACAACAACTACGGTATGTTTGGATTCTGGAAGAAAAAAGCAAAAATGATGGGTCTTGGTATACAATAGGCAGCGTCCGAGGACAATCATTATGCTGTTTGGTGAGAAAACTAACAAATTGCTGAAGTGGATTTGGAGAAGCTCGGTACACTACAGATTCCAAACATTGCTATCATGGCAGGTAATGAATTGGAAAGGTCGAGTTTGGAAAAGTACCAAGTAAGTATGAGGCATTCAAGTGTGCTGCAACCTTACATTTTTACACCCATTTTAACAGAAATAAATGTACCACAAAAAATGTTTGGTGGAGTTATAACATAACAATGTCAATGAATTTATAAAACACACATCTTTAAAATTTTGCTGTGCCAAGCATATTTTTAATGTTTTTTTGTGTATTATGATCTTTATGTAAACATAAAATAGTTAAACAAACATAGTTGTTGCTTCACAATTCTGCAACATAAATACAATACATCTGTTAGTGATGGAAAAACACCAGACTACATATTAAATTACAAATGGAACATGACGACATACAAGCAAGTTCAATCCACTCTGCCCCAAAAGAGGCTAAACAAAAAATTATGAGCAATACGATGACAATAAAAGGTCTTTTTCCTACATACTGCGAAGGCTTGTAAACCTTAATAGTTTGATACACAATTTAAATACTGAGGCATAGAATTTTGTTCTAATGCTCAGTGACCAATAATTAGGCACATATTGTTAGCTAGAATTTTCTATTTTTTCTACACATTTTAACAACAAATTTTTGAACTTGTTTTACTTTTAAACCTATTCCTCATCTAGGGCCATGAGAAGTGCACACCGACTCGGAAGATAAACCTAAAAATAAATAAAAATTACCGATACATCACTGCAATACGTTGTCTATCTGCAAATGCCACATTAGCCCTGCCCCAATATATGCTAAAATTTGGTTTCACCAGTGCCATTTGTGGTCAATAAAAGTAATTTTGGTAATCATATAAAGTCTGTAAAGTGCCTGTTTTCATTTGCCTACTTCTATTGAAAGAAAATACCAACAACAAAAATGCATAAAGTTTAAAAAAGTAATGAAATTGAACTCTTGAAGGTACTGCAAAGTAATGATTATGTTTTAAAAAATAGTAAGAAGCAAACTGTGAATGAAAATAAATGAAAAATGATTTCTTACCAGCAAAGAGTTTTGTCGACTGTCAAAATTCTGGTTTTCAGTGAAAAACCTAACTGACATATCATTTCTGCCATGGCCACCAAAATATGTTTCATCTATATCAAGAACTATTTTGTATCTTTATAGTTTTGCAATTAAAGAAGAAAATATAACACGAAAGAAGTTTTTGCTAACAATTTTTATTTTGTAAATTTATTCCTGAATCCTAGTTATTAAAAATACCTATTGTCATCCATAAATTTTTAAATATTTAGTTGGTAGAAACATTATTTAAAAAGACTTTAATAGTTTCCAACATATTCAAGTAAAAACTACCACCATTAAAAGGAGCAACACCTGCCTATAAACAAGTTTATATTGAACAGGGTAGCTTAATTAAAAACACAACTGTTAGAGGTAGAAATAAATAATTTGAAGGATACTTTCCAGGTTTATCGACACCGACACGATAGCCAGTGTAACTCTGACTCGGATGAAAGTTGAACAAAAACAAAACATTTGCTCGTTCAAAAATGATAACCTTGTCACCTTCGTGCTTCCTACTAACATAACCCTGTAACAAGCAAAAAATGTTGGAATTTGTTTCAAAAAATTAACAGATAGCTTAGAAAGGTGTAAATAAACAGATGTGAAAAAATCTAGAAATAACATTTTTTTTCTGCTTTCTAGGAAAAGTAAAAAGCACACACATACATAATGTTGTCGCTAACCTAACTAACCACCCAATTCCAGATCTATGTACTATAGCCAACTTAGGCTGAAGTTTTGTTACCATTGATTTGGCTGAATGTTTTAAGCTTGACGATTTAGATTACTTTTTTTACTTTACCATATTGCTTCGGTAAGTGCTATACAGTGACCAGTTTCTGTGAAGAAAAAGAAACTCAACACACACCTGGGGGGCAGCAAGCCAACCATACTTTGCCTCTGTGTGTTGCATTGCTAAGTCAAATCGGTTCAGAAATTTGTATCGCAACATGTCGTCGTCAACAAGATTAAACTGTCTCCTCGCATAATGGTAACTCGAATTGTTTCCTGCTCTGGGAAAATCCAACCATTCCGGGTGTCCGAATTCGTTTCCTAAGCAGTAAATCTTGTTTAAAAATCAAACAACACAATTTTGACATGACATATTCATTACTGCAGACAAGAAATGTTGGAGCTTTACCATTTTGATATAATGTATTGAAATCAATCCAACCCCTTTGTCTTAATATAACAACTAAACCATTAACTTTTCAAATAAAATGCCATCGCACTGAACACTGGGCAATTTTAAAGGGTGAGTTGGAATTAAGACCAGCAACTACACTTATGAATAGCAGTTACCTCTAGTCTATCTTAACCTGTGTCTAGGATTATTACAAACAACATATGACCATTATGCAGTTTTCACAACCACTGGGACTTTCTGAATGCCGACTTGGAATTAGAACCACCAACCTTTCCAGTCACCACAACAACAACCCACTAATTGCAGGATGTCGTACTTTGCCTCTATAAGCTGGGATAAAACCACCAGCCTTATTAATGCAAGGTGGTTGCTGTAATTATTACATCATCTGAAGCACAGGTTCACTATCTCGGAAAACTTTGGTTAAAATGTTTATCTATTCTAGTCATTGATTGAAAAAATATCTTTTCAAAGCTAATACCAATAATTTTATAGCAATAAACATTCGAGTGTAAAATTATTATCAATTGTAAAAGCTTAATTTCTTTTCTTAACATACTGAGGTAAACATACTATTACAACCTACATTTTCTCAACTTTCAAAAAAGTAACTTACCAATGAAATTAAGGTAACCTTCCCCACCCAAACCATGCGTTATGAGTCGGATCATTTTATGAAGTGCAATTCCTCTGTCAATAATTGGAGTAAGTGCCGTCACCTCAGACATGTTCGAATACATTTCCTTGTCCATCAACCAAAATGCCAAGGATTTGTCCCCAACCAATGCCTGGAGAACAAAAACGTTTGGCACAACTGTAAAGACGAAATTTGGCAAACATAACAACGTGATTTGTCACACTGTGCTTAGAGGTTGTGGTTTGTAATATTGTCTCAAACTCTTAACTTAGCTGCGTTGGGTCATGCTAGTGGGGCCCAGTGGGTTAAACCAAGTCGGTTCGTTTTGTTTTTATCCTTGGTGGGTGGAACAATGCCCAAATGCGTTAGCTCATAATGAGTCCATCATTGGGCTACCTGCAACACTGCAGTTTTATGATATCACTGTCTGATTTTTCGACTTTCATTTAATTGGGATAAGGCAATAACGCCACTAGGCAATTTTGGTGGATGGTCCACAAAATAAAACATCGTTTATTAAAAAATCAATGCTTTGACTGTGAAGACAAAACATGAAACGCTACCTGATCATGGCTCTCAGCATAAGCAATGCATTTCTCCCCGTGCCTTCTGTTGGTCAGTGTGTGGAAAATGTTTCCCATATCCCAATCCTCATCACGGCATTCCTTTAGGATCTAGTGAACACAAATAAAATTCTTGTTGAAACAAAGCAGCGTTTTTGTACCAAAACCTTTGTGAAGATTTATGGATGAACATACCAATTAGTGAAGCACCGAATCTCCTAAATTAAATTTGGACCAAAACTGAATATTCGGCAGTTTTCGCCAAATAAATTTTGAAACTGACCTTAATCCATTTATCAGGGATAGCCATCGCAAGTCGATAATCGAAACCAATTCCACCTTCACTGACGGGTCGACACATTGCCGGCATTCCCGATACATCCTGATGAACACATAAAAAACTTTATGCCACAATGAACAAGCAAGTTATTAACTTAATTATGGGGGGAATTGGAAACATGCCAAAAAGCTGCAGCTGAGATTTTTTGTTTACACTTTGCCACATGCAAATGTCTGAATGGTGGTATCACATTAAAGTACAACTCATTTTATGAGAGAAAACACATCTATGAGTAAAGCCTTAATATATGCATGGGTACAATTTTTATTTAAATTCAATGTCAATTATTTGCAAAGGGTATGTTTTCTGTTTTAATGCTGGTTTTATTTTGACAAAAATCGCAAATAGCGAAGCTCACTTCGGCAACAGTTATAATTGATGGAAAGAATGTCCGCAACATGTCGTTGGCCAACATAAGGTAAACCAAAGATTCCATGTCGATGTGCATTCCAAAATACTCATGGTAGTCACCAGAAAATCCTCGAGCTACAAAGTTGTATTGTTATAAATGTATGAGAAAACTATTAGACCCTTTGCTTCTATAGTCAGTTTTCCCTGAAATGTTTCAAGACAAATTCAAAGTCAGTTGAAAGACATTCTCTTTAAATGATGAAAAAGGTGATGTTTTATACCTGAAATCCCCTATCAGTTTGTTAAATATAGTACAGGACTTGTATTCGATGTACTGGATAAAAAACTGTTTTGGAATTATAGAATAGGGGCATTATTTTACAAGCAAACATTCCTATTAGAATGTTTTACCTATTCCATGGTCATGGTATATCATCGAAGTAACTCCATCAAATCTGAAGCCATCGAACATATATTCATCCATGTACCATCGCAAATTGGAAAGTAAAAAGCGTAAGACTTCCCACCTAGAGAAATAAACATGTTAACATTGTATTGGTAGGTGAATGCTTTTTAATGGAAGCTTTGTTGCAGCATTTCAAAGTATCATTATTTGCCTAATGTCATCAACATTGGATAGTGACGTCAAGTGCTGACAAGGTTCTGGGTTTAAATCCCATCTCAGTCACTTGCAATTTTGTGAGCAAGAAACTTAAATGTGGTATTGAACCAATATAGAAGTGATAACAACACAAAAAGTTAAAGAAAAAGCATCTAATAAACTTGCAGGTTGGTCCACATTACACCCTTAATAAGTAGGTACAATGCATTTAGGCAAGATGCATCGATAAAACAAAATACCAACAATCCCAGCCATGATAAAACAAGGAAACACCATGACAGTTCTATAACGGCAGTTGCACCAACAACCACTTTCCTATCTTGGCAGTATATTAGGCACAACATGTGAAAAGAAATCTGCACCCAGGGTCTATGTATGGCCTGATCATGCCCCTAACACACTTCTAGCATGTGTTATGTGGCAATATTTGAGAACATGTCTGTGCTGTATCTTAGTGTGCTCAGCTTGTAAAAAATTATGCTTTAGTATGCATTATGCAAGATGTTAAACCATGAATATCAACAGTAATACTGTGATGGTAAAGAACATCAATGTCTGACAAGTAAATTGCAAAGTTACACAAGTCTGTATGGTTGATGTCAAGAACAATGTGTATAAATGTAAACTTCAACCAAGATTTTCTTTTGAACAAGCCTTGCTAGATAAAAAACAAACTTACTCAGAATAGTTGAACAATCGACTGTCCCAAAGATCATGTCGGCCACGAGATCCAGAATGAAAGAAACACGATTCTGAGCCATCAAACTGATTGAGGCCATCAAGAACATTTTTACAAGCGTGACTGTGTACGACGTCAAGTAATACATAAAGTCCCAATCTGTGTGCGGTGTCAAGAAGCTCTTTCAGTTCATCAGGAGTCCCATAACGACTAAATAAAAATGGTTTGATTTAAAAACCTTTAATGTCTGAAAGTTTGTGAAAATTATTTAGGGATCAAAAAAACACAAACAATGAATTTCACTTGCCAACTACAATTAAAGTTGTAGATTTGACATTGTTGTGTAGTTAAATCTGTTTTTAAAAATAATATAAAAATCAAGTGCATGTGAACCTTGTACAGAACCTGCTTTATTTTGTGTAAAAATAACAAGAATGCCCAGATGACAGATTCAAATATTAATACATGTAGTATTTTAACTGTGACAAATTTTGTGATGTAATCAAGTCTTAATCAGATCTGCCTTTACATCCAAATTGAAAAAACTGAATATGCATTGTTTTGTGCAAATCCAAATAAAAATGGAAATGTTTGTTCACGATAAATCATGACTGGAACCAACCTTGATGCAGCGAAAAAGTTTGTGACTTGATACCCGAAACTTGCATAGTAAGCATGTTCCATTACTGCCATCAGTTGAATGCAGTTGTATCCGAGGCCTTTGATACGCGGCAAGACATTATGTGTGAAGTTCTTGTACGAGGCGATTTTGCCTTCCCACGATGCAATACCGATGTGTGCTTCGTAAATGCGAAGACTGCTCGGTTTTGCTGGTCGTGGATGGTCAAACTTAAAAATGCAAATGCCCAAAGTTATCATATTGTGGAAAACTTTTAGAACGTATCGCACAAATCAGGAAAGTTATTTGTAACAACGCCAAGTTTAGGAAGTTATTTGAAACTTTGCAACGCCTATTATTATTATTATATGTTAACTTTTTTTAAAGGTGTTTTGTTCATTTATGCATTTGGCAATGGCTATTTACAAAAGTACAACTTGTCATACAAACATATATACATATATGGTACTACCACATGTGCCAGTGAAAAAAGGTATTTAAATTCTAGTATAACAGTGGCAGATTTGAGGGCCTTACAGTATAAGCGTCCATTGGAGAGGGATTCCAGAACATCCACTTGTAAGTGCCGTGCCCATCCGGTTGGGTGACATAGGATGCCCATGGTGATATTCGCTCCAAAAACTGACCATCGTGAGTCTCAATAATCAACTACAAAAGAACAAATTTAAACTTTTAATGACAATGCAAGAGCTTACACCCTTACAAAAAGATTTTCTAAACCAGTTGAAAGTTTACACAAAAAACAGTTCTACTTTATAAAGTAGCATGATCTAACAAGACATGAGACTGTAAGCTACACAAAAGGTGTCAATGACTTTTCCACTAAAACTGCATTATGGAACCACTGCCCTATTATGACTATTACACCACAGATATTGGCCCAAACCAATGGCGGCAAAAAATGCCCAGTAATATATGAGCAAAGTTACTTGTTAAATGTAGCNGCAGATGTGGTAAATTATGTTTTTGGCAATTTTATTAGTTCGTTATGACCTAACGTATCAAAATTTCTGTTTAAAACAACTATTCTTGCGGCGCTGCAATAAACATGTGCTCAAACTTTCTTGCGAAACGAAGCCCTTTATATTAGGGAAATCACCAATTGGTTACGCTCCGATGAAGTCGAGTGGAAAAGTTTATTGGGACGGAAAATAAAAACGGGCGCATTTATCCGAATAGCCGGAAAGGGATTATTAGGTTAGTTTTCAAGAGTCGCAACAAGTATTACTATTAAGTCTAGAGTTGTTGTCCTTACAATTTTTAGGATTGTGTCCCCTTCATTTATTGATCAAAATATTCTCCATCATCAAATCACGTATTCCAAACAAAACCGAGGATTTTTTCTTTTTTACCGTTATTATTAGAACTGTGTTTATTTTTGAAAAACATAAATTATATCCAATCTGTGTTGTCCACAACACACATTGCAATATAGTTTAAATGAAAATTTGATGGTAACTGGGGGTCAGTCACCCCCACTAGAAATCCTTTGCGCTTCCAGCTAAAAAATTGTGTTTGTAAGACAAATATTGCTGTATAAATGAACATTTGATAAGTGCAAAAACTAAACTTTATCAAATAGTGTCAGTTTTGCGATTTTAATGTGACAAATTACGTTCGATTTTTACAACGCAACTCAGAATAAAGGACATGGAGGTGTTCACATACGTTGATTACAGAAATGTAGATAATAAGGTTTGAAAATATACATGACGCCATACATGCGACTAGAGAGCAAACTGCTAAAGTGAGATAAAGTTGCAGGCCCTTTGGCAGCCTAAGAATTACAACAAAACAGGTAGGCCTATGATAAAACACAGGTAAAGAAAGCAAACTTCTTATTTCTTAAATAACAGTTTTACACACCAAAGCAACAGATACAAGGACACCTATACTTTAAACAGATTTAGGACTACCCAGTTTTATTTGACAATGTCCCAACTTCAAGCTCTAATTGCCAAACTATCGGATGAAGTGTCACAAAGAGCAAGTAAATTCGTAAGCGTTTATTCCGTTTGATTAGTTTTAAACAACACAGACGACGGGTTTATCCGAACTTTCCCAAGAACTCTATATAATCCCGGAACAATAGGAGACCTGGATTAAATTAATAAGCGTAATCGAGAAGGTTTTATCCAAGGAAATGAACGGAACTTATTATCAGTAATTAAACTTTTAATCCTTTACATTTTGCTATATAAGACCAACCGAGTGAGGTTTCATCATCATTCAGTGATTCACAACTGAACTGAAAAGAGTTGCCAAGCTTAGTGCCTTACTACGTCGCCTTAAGAAAACTTGTTTTTGTTCAAACATTTTTGTCCAAGATGAATTCCTTCGACAAAAGCAACGACTTGGAAAGATGGGGAGTCCCCGCAATCGAGAGCACCTTCAACATCGACCCGAAGCTGCGAGACTTCGAGAAAGATATTCGACGAAGGTAAGTGGCGATCAAGAGGTGCCGGGGTCGAATCTCACACACGCCAAAATGTTGGTCTAGAACATATGGGTAATAATTAACATGTAGGTAATAACAGGGTAGCAGGTGAGGAATTAGCTAAACCTGTTAGCTGAAAATAGTGAATGTTTTGTATTCAGTATGGCAGAACTATAGCTAAATAGATAACTGGGTTTTGTTAATTGTGGCAAACGTAAATTTAGTTTGAACAGAACTGGGTAATTGGGGAAAAAATTTTTAGACCACTGGTCTAACCGATATCACAAAAGGCAAATTCAAAATGCAACAACACTAAAAAGAAACCTAGTAGCCATATGTCTCTTCTGTACAGTTCTTGTTTGATAAAGACCAGGAAATTTGTTTCAGATATGCGATATACGAAAAAGCGAGGAACGCGATAAGCGATGCAGAAGGACTGGACAACTTCAGCAGATGTTACAAGGACTTCGGGATCAATGTTTTGCCGGACAATGGGGTTATTTGTAGAGAGTGGGCTCCAAACGCTTCGGCGATGCATCTCAGAGGAACCTTTAGTAAGTTTTTTGCGGTAAAGGTTAACGACAATCTGACTGTATTTTGAATTCAACTGTTAATTTTTGCAGCCCCTGCGCATTGTAGAAAAATATACGAGGCTAAAGAATCGATGCTTTAAACAGTGTGATTGTGCAACTAGGCAATGCTTGGCATCTACATGCACTGCAACGTTTTGCTTGGTGTTACAGACAACTGGGAAGATTGGAGCTATGAAGCGAAACCATACGGGAAATGGGAGATGTATATCCCGCCAAACTCTGACGGAAGTTGCCGAATTAATCATCTAAGCGTGCTTCAAGTAAAAATC